>JAUTBZ010131416.1:0-14100 GCA_032361785.1 Lepetodrilus galriftensis
ATCGAGTGTTGGGGATCAAGTACATCACTAAATAACAACTTGTAGGTGGATAAATCAAGCGCAATTAGTCTCAGATCAAAATTTGTTTGTCCATTATCCAGGTCTATCAGCTGTGATATGCCTTTAAGAAAGTGGCATCGTTTCAATTCTGAGTATGTAGCAAGAGTCTCTACTAACGCATCTTAACACATATTCATTAAGTAATATCAAAGGAAATCTCGCTGAAAATACCTTCCAATTTTACACAGCATCGTGGAAATATCATATTTCCCATACACAAGACTATCATTACTTACGACAAATTCAGAAATATCAATGCGTATTTGAGATTAGCAATGAAATGAGTACCCTTATTACTTGCATCAGACATCCAAAATGTAATATAGTGATTAATTTCTTTTGCGCACGGCCAAAGATTGGGTTTAAAGGTTGTTTAATTTTGCATCTTGTAGCGAATCCGTCGCAGAGTTTATCTACGATGAAGACATGAAATTGTTTGCTTGATTGAAAATAGGTCATTACTTCGTAGAGCTTGTACTTGTCGAGACAGTTCCAGATTTGTAATGAAATTTGCCAGGAAAACAATTTTGGCGTCACGTGCTTGTTTTATCACCACAGAATCGGTGACCTTTTCATAAGCACAAGCTTTACAACCTAATCAGAAAACATGAAGCATAAAATAAACGTTCAGGTTTCGATTTATCACTACATTTAACTTCCACCATCATAGAGTGATCGTAATCGTTGGTCAAAATGAAATCTTGGGATGAAATGAGGTTAGGATAATACGTTTTTAGTAATCCCATGTACTTCTGCGAAAACATGTATTTCCGTATCAATTCATGAAAACCTCCAAGTGACATATAGCCTTGGGTTTTCCGCTAATTAAGAAGCAGATCTGGGTGGGGTAGTGGTGGACCTCCTTCCTATATGCTAATTATGCCTCACAGCTTCTCTTGGTGTTAATATATTTCTAGCATAATCAACTATTTTCACATATTTGCACTGGCCGCCTTTTTGCCAAATCTAACCAATAACCTAGATTCTCTGGAACAATTCTGTTAACATCGCTGCAGCAATATTTCATCCATATTCGGCAAATTTCGCTATTATCAGATAATACATATTTTGAATATTGGGTACAAGAAGAATTCGTCAGTTTTTATCCGAATAACTTTTGATATTTTATGTAACAATTAGGTCACAATGAACTGTTAGTGGTTAGAAATAACACGAAATATTATTCACACAGATACTGATATTAAGCAACGACCCACAAACAATCAATAACGCAATGAAACATTGACCATGTTGAAAAAATGTCAAAACCCTCACCAACTATCTATGTCAGTTTTACCCCCAGTTTCTCCACACTTCTGACCAACTTCAAAGCTAGTTCTCTCACTTTACAAACATATCTCACCAAGTTATTCAGAACGCCTCGTCATAGGGCAACGCCAGCAAGTTTTTTGCTGCTTCTTGAGCTTGACATTTGATGTTTCAAGTAAAGCAAAACTGTATTGATATATCATTTACCAAAGTTCAGGTTTTTAATAGGCAAGCTGTATCATACACATATTGTCAATAAATGTCTAAAACGCAGCTCCTGTTTAGACTACGAGGTCACAGATGTCGCTGCCAGTTCCATTCCATCACCTGCCAAGTGACAAGTGTGGATTGGTGTATCATTAATGTCCACAACTTCCAGAGAAATCCATATATAACACATACTATCTGAAGAATTGAGAATCTCACTGTGACAGTGGGATGTGAAATGTAATTAAACTTCCATCAGTAGACACCAGAAAGGCAAACACATCAAGAAACCCTCTAATAAAGCAAGAAGTACCAATAACAGTTGGTGTGTCTTGTCAACAAGAACTATAGATCTGTGGCTGTGTTTAAATGTGACAACAGACAACTGACATTAGCGCAAGACAAAATAAACTAATGTCAAGATCTCGGTCAATATCTTGGTCAAGAAAAACACTAGACAGAACACTTAATGTCAAAACAATTAATACTTTTTTTTTTCTGGAAAAAACAATAGAAAGGAATATTTCAGCCATAGGCAACGACTACAGAAAGTATGGATATTTCATATTGAATTGATGCAAATATTCTATAATTTTTTTTAAAAAGGACTGTCACATAGAAGATATTTGTCCGATAAATTTCTTAGTAAAACAAGACATAATTTATTGTACAGGAATGTCCATTCTACTCTGCCATTCTTCTGTGGTATGTGTGGGATCTCCGAACCCCTCAAGGCATCAACAACAGAGGTTCCTATTTCCGGGGTCATAAGTTAGAATGGTTTAAGGCTGATTGATGGCTAGAACATTGTTGCATGGCATTATCCCAATCACAATCAGCATGCAGATATACTTCTGTATACATTGACAGATACACTGTGTACACATTGACTGATACACTTCTGTATACATTGAAATATACACTTCTGTATACATTGACAGATACACTGTGTACACATTGACTGATACACTTCTGTATACATAGACAGATACACTGTGTACACATTGACTGATACACTTCTGTATACATTGACAGATACAATGTGAATACATTGACAAATACAATGTGAATACATTTCAAGATACACTGTGTATATACATTTACAGATACACTGTGTATACGTTGACAGATACAAAGTGTGTATACATTGACAGATATACGTGCACATACAATGATACATCGGCAGATACTCTTTACGAAAAATTGACAGCTAATCTTGTATGTTTATGATGAAGGATACTATTGTACATTGATCAATAATCTCATGAATACATCGAGAGATCTTCTGAATACATCGAGAGATTTTCTGTATACCTTGTCAGATAATCCTGTGTATATAATATCAGATAATATTGTGTAAACACTAACGTGATATGTAAATACATTGACAGATAATCCTATGTACATTGACAGTTACACGTTATGTATACCTTGTCATATAATCTTCACATTTAAAAAAAACCCCAGATAATCATATGATAGATTGACAGTTAATTCTTGTGAATACGTTGTTAGATAATCTATGTGTACATATCGACATACACTATGAATACAATAACAGATAATCGTGTGTATACATTGACAGATGCACTTCTGTAAATATTTACAGTTACCCTTTGTGTAGCTTTTCAGATATATTGTGTACACGTTGACAGTTACTCTTGCGAATACATTAATAGATAATCTTGTGTACACACTGACAGTTACACCATGTACACAATAACAGACAATAATAATAATAATCATAATAGTAGGCGTACATTTATATAGCACTATACATCCATACACAAAGTGCATGCTCAGAGCGTGTCTAGACAGAGTGAAAGAGCTTGAAGAGATAGAATATTAGCTTTGCTTTGAAAGACACATGAACACATGTGAAACATATAGTACGACAGTTGCAATATACTCCATGGAACATTATAATCCAGCCGACATGTTAATTAATTAATTTCCAGGAAATAATGCTCACAAATCTAAGCAGCAAATGCGTATTTCTATATTGCTGCGTATTTCTAAGTTCCTGGAAAAAAAGGGGGTTGAAGGACCTTTTTTTGCCAAACCATTTATTGGTATCCAATGGTTGGCCAGCTTTGAAAACCTGCAGGTATCCGAGATCCCAATCACATTCAAATTAACAACATTTCTGAAATGTCACCATTTCTTCTGGTAACATTCCAATTTTGTTAAGTTTTCCCAACATGTTATCAAAAATGAAAATATTCAAAACCCTGTCAGGGTATAACAGTAACTAATTAATATTTACATTCTCACTGGCTTTGTATGTTAGTCTATGGTACCCTGTTCTCTAAACCTCATATTCCATGCAAGATGTATGTATTTGTAAATGAATATCAATGTAATAAACAAATAAATTCTCATGATTGAGGGAGTGGATACGAAGTTTACAATCACTGCGGGAATCTTTCACCCATATGTGTTGATGTTAGATGCATTGAATGTAATGCTAGTACACCAGTACTGTTGTAGCTTCTTCTCTAAACCTTATGTTCCATGTACTGTAAGATGTATATGTACTCGTAAATAAATCTTATTACATTAATTTAGAGATTGAACACAGAGTTTGGGGAACCTTTCACCCATTTGTGACGATATAACGGCATTGTTTGTATGTAACAGCATATTTTGACGATATAACAGCATTGTTTGTATGTAACAGCATAGCATGTAACAGTGTTACATGTTCTTAAAACCAGACATTCCATTCACTGTGCTGCACTGTACGAACTCATAAATATATAAAGATGTATGTACAGACACGCGAAAACAAACAGAATAATGCATATTATATACTTACATTTCCACCTATATCTAAATCATCGTCTAGTAACTCCAGGTCAAAGTCTGAAAAGAAAATAGGACATAAATATTAATGATGTCACACTCGAATTCCACATCATTAAAACTTCCTATTTGAGTACTTTTAACATGAAAATCCGTCATTGTTTTGGTTTTGAAATCAATATCGTTTTATGTCCTCACAAAGTAACTGCTTGAGAAAAATGGAAAAGTAGTGTGGAAATAATATCTGTGGCTTGAATTTATTCATATTTATTTTTATTTCTGAAAAATTATTTTTGTATATTATCTGTGGACAACTTTATCTTGATACGTTATGCAGAGATAAACAAAGATTTTGTCAGATATCACGAGTTTGTAACATGCACCATCTATATGTTGAACTCATCACAAAGTTGGCTTTATATAAATCAAACATTTTGGCAGCAAAAGTTGATGTCCTGCCTTATGAAATCATCATAAATCGTTCATCATTGACAACTCACTCGGCAATCAAAACGCAGAAACATATTTTCAAGCTCTCGAAAACATTCATCAAAGATTTGTGAGAGAATCCAAACTAATTTATCAACATCGGAAAGTAAAAACATCAACTGGCTGCAGAAAATAAACACTCCCCAGCTGTCTACATAAATCTTTCATGATACCTCTCCGATTCCTGGCCGAAAGATGGTAAAACTGAAACACATTTTTTTAATTCTTCTTTCCCCCACAATCCTCAATGTCAAAAAAACAAACATACCAACGAGCTTACAAAACACAACACGATGTAAGATTCCGTGAAATGATGCATTAAATGCCTCTACAAGGTTCGCAGTTCTTCAAAATCCCTACATCACACACTTTGACAGGCACTCAAACCTCCATAAAGAAGCGCACAGTATTTATCCAGCATTGGTCATGTACAAACCGCAAGCACCGAAACAACTCATCTTTGGCATGAACTCAAGAAAATGTTTACAAATTTAATTATTCTTTTTTAATTCTCCTACCTCATGTACTCATAAAACTTGATTTTCACAAAACAGCTTTGTTGACGAACACATTAACATATAATGTGTAATACACATCAAGTCTGTATACGACTATTGTTCAGAACGTTATCGAGGACAGCTTTTGATTAACAATTTCTATAATAAGTTGGACAGTGAGCTGCCTTTGCCTGGAGGAACTGCACACTCTTATTATCTTCACATGTAAGCTTTTGCCATAGGTGTGTGAATTATTTAACATCCCTGCGGCTGTATCTTAGTCGGACTAAGACTCCGACCGACTGGAATCTGTCTTGTAGTCTGTAGTGGAGTACCGGTAATACCATTGCCATTTTTCAGTTGGTCATACTGCAGCGGATCGTTCCGACAGGCAGCGATACGCTTCGCCGATCCGGTCACACTCTGCCGCCTCTCCGAGACGCGAGGCGTCAAGAAACGACGCACAAAGAACCTGCGGCTTACAAAACACTGCCTAGCGGGCTGCGTTTACAGCACATGACAAATGTTTATCCTACAGAATGCACCTGAAAAGGCGGGCATTCTTCAGCTACAGAAAGAGCCTCCAATGACGAGAATGGAGGTCTATAGACGTGACAATAGGGACGACATGTAGCCTTGAATAACTCTACCCTCCTTCTGAAAGACTGACACCTCAGCCATTATTCCTGTTAAAATACTACACATCATTTCTCCATTTCCCCTAAAAAAAAGACACTGTATGTCTTGTCATGTCGTGAATACTTTTACTTAATGCCCGCGGTTTCTCCCGTCATTAGCATAGTCCCATATAGTCCCATGTAAGGGGTGTTTTCTGTGGACTTCATTGGTAGCTAGTGTCAAATCCTGCAAAACGGTTTTGTGCATGACGGTAGAAAAAGGGTCCCGTCTTCGCACCGTACTCGATGAACTGTGTGTTATTTCTTCGCTAATGGGAGGATTATTCTCACTTGTCGCTATTTCTTTGGCGTTAATCACGTGCCCGTGTCGTCAAAAGCCATAAATCAAATGTCTGGGGTGGGTATTACACCTTGGTACTTCACCACAAGGAAACTAATTTTGAAGATCGTATTTTCGTCTGAAGGGTGCACCACGAAAACACCCATCCCAGATACTCATACCATTCTATGACAAATGTGTTGCCTAGGTGCCACGAAATCCATGCACATATTTTTTCCGAATATATTCAAAATCTCACTTTTCCCTTGTTGCTTTCCTACCTCCACCGATGAATCATTTATTTCCCAGTGTTCCTTATAGCATTCTACAATGTTCATACACGACATCTGAAATTCATGTTCAAATACTATATTTACTGCAAATATGAAGATAATAGGCTGGGAATTTATTTTATACATTTCCAAGAAATATACAAAAGAAACACCGAAATCTGGATTAAAAAAAATCAATAGTACTGTACTAATAATAGTATCTATTTTTAGCATTTATACGAGGGCAAAAATAAATAGGACAACGTGGTGAGTAATCGATGAGTGATGTTGTGAGTGAAATATATACAACGTTAGCGTGAACCACCTTAATGATTCTCAGTACTTACATCGGAACCTCCATAACGATCACGCAATACGCAGATCCACAACAACAAAAACATGAGTCCCGTAAATCCGGCAACACACGTCTTTAATGTACGAGATCAACTGACCAATGACAGCTGGTCACACATCTCGATAAGCAATCACACCATTCACCAATACTACCGTACATATCCTTTCAAACAAACCATAGAGCGTCTTCCGGCCAGCTGGTAACTTCTAACACTAACAACGTTAATCATTTCACGATCAACATAAGATGCATATCAATACGGATGTTAAAACCAATATTAGTCATATTTAAAATTGAAATACCATTATATTTACACTTTTATCATTTTATATTACAACATGAAAGGATATGAATTATTCTGTTGTATCACGGCAAGATATTCCCAACAAATATAATGCATATAAATTATGAACACAACACGTCGAGAATGGATAATATAGAACACGGAAATATCACAGACACTATTTTCCATAGTTTTGGATACATAATAGAATTTAACAGATGATAATGTTACATTATGTAAATTTGAAGATATTTATGCAAGCTAGCAATTACATCAATACGCTCGTCAATTTCACTCAAAGATGTTGCGTCGACAGCCTATTCAACGTGACAATGGTATCGACAGCGGTTGAACTAGTACACGTTATATATGTGAAACAGTCAGGCTATGCTATCATAAGCCAGCATAGAGGTATCAGTGCGGGTAAAAGGCGAGAAAGGGTTTCATGAGGCCTTGAAATGCGACAACTGAACGTTGTCGTTTCACCGACTGAATATATAATCTATACCCAATTGTTTGTCGTCCCTTTCATAGGGTCAGAATATCAGTCAACTCTATTTCACGATAGGATTAAATTCCTGTAGTGATAAATGTATTAAACTATAATATGATATAGACCGAGCTTATGTATATTAAAGTTAGTATTCAATATTTGTATATTTAAATTAACACGCGACAGCATTATTTTGACATTCGTCCAGATCACCTCCCTATTAAAAAGGTAACGCTAAATTCCTGTTTATCAAAAACCTCACTAGCCTCGATGAAAAGATCCATATCCGTAAAGAATTAACCTGCTGTGAAAAAAAAACTAAATCATGTCGTGAAGTTAATAAAAAAATAAATAAAACATTTCAATTAACCCCTTCTCGGCTGGAGTTACGAGCGAGAAATGATCAGGAAAACGTGTTTGACACTGGTAATTAAATTTACTCTCGAATCATCTGCAGGATCAAAAGAAATCTAACGACGAGTTTATAGATGTGCTGTCAAAATGGGACCATAAAAATCTTGGAAGAATTTTTTTCATATTTAATTTAAAAGCTGTGTGTTAGTTAAGCTAGAGCGACTGGGCAGTCTATTTAGTCGTGGATAAGTGTCGTGGATAAGTGTCGCATTGTGGAGTACGGCTACTGCTGCTTCAGTGGCATTCATCCACATTCATCCACATATTCATCCACACATTCATCTACATTCATCCACATTGGTTTATTTCCTGGCTTGCCTCGACTGTCACATCAACATCCTGGTGATACCATTAATTTTTCAAAGAAAAATAACTTTGCTTCGGTTTATTACGGCGAACCCAATAAAGCATCGGAGTTGCCAAAACTTTGCCAAATTACGAGCATGCGCGAGACTCTACAAGAGGAAAGTATTTCACAAAACGAAAATTGCTCCCAACACAAACTTTTAAGTTTCTTCACGGATGATATATATGATGTGTACATTCGTCCTGGAACATTTCATGTTCAATTTCAACGAAAAGTGCATTCAAGCAAGAAATTGAGAAATTATGGAAATTGAAAATGATCCTTAAAAAAATGTTTTCCATTTCAATAGCAGGTGATATTCAAATATATTAGTGAATTTTCTTCATTGATGTCATATGAAGTCATATTATATACAGCAATATTCCAAATTGAGAAAGCCATGTTCATCAGACAGATTTTGGCAACTATCTCACATCACAAATCAACAAATAAAGCATGTTTACTACATTTTCAATTACTGAAAACTAATGAAAAACCATCATACAGTTGAATCTGCATACATTTTCAATTGTACTAACAAAGAAGAATGAATGAATGAATGAATGAATGAATGAATGGATTATTGTTTTACGCAACAAAGAAGACCAGAGGTCTATAGAAATCTGAAGAAATTAAAAAATAATTATGTTAGTCCTGATGACACCGTACCAGTGTCCCTGCTGGAGTATATCACAATGGCTTGTCTATGAGGCATCTCTGGTTGTCTGTAGCATGAGTAAGGTTAAGCATTTGACATATTAGCTTAGATTTGAGAACATGAGCCTATTTTAACGCCCGAAGAAGAATCTGTATATACTTGTAAATCCACCAAACCGTAGTGTTATTGCATTGCCTTTCTGCGAAAGAGAATCCGAGCACTTGTCAAATTCAAACCTTCGTTATTACATCTGACCTTGTTCCTCGGATAGTACACAACATATATCCATCCAGATCTTTCAATGACCTACGAAAACAATGCACGTGACTGTACCCAACAATGACGCCTTGTTTTCAAGCGAATTCGACACCACATCAAACCATCTCGCAACGCTACTGTGGCCTTCCTTCGATTGGAAAACTGACACCCGAGATGTGAATTTAAACTCAAGCTACTTCCTACGTCATGTAGAAGTCAACGGATCCTCTCTGTTCGAGACTGAGTAATTGCGGGATTAGGAGTAAGATTTCGTAATTTGACAAACACCTCTCCGAGAGGCGACAGGTCTTCTTAATGCTCCTTAATGGCTATGGGTGTGCATGTCGACAATAAACAAGATATTTCATTTCGAAATGACATTAAATACATAATTGAACACGACCGGTAACACAAGCCGTCGATAATAAGTAAATAATATCTACGATTTAATATCACAATAGTCAGATATGAGGCTCATGTGCTCGGAACGAAATAGATCTTGGTGAAGGTTGATCAACCGTGTATGTAATAATATCACGGGTATGATAATACCTGATAATACCTGATAATACCTCTGGTAGGAATATTCAGTAATACGTTGGATAAATTAAATACACGGAGAAGACAAGATGGCCACAATGTACATACAAATCAAGGGTAATAACCATAGACTTCAAAAACATGTTTTGTGCCAGTTTGAACCTAAAACTTTATAGTAAAGTTTGTCAATTGAGAACCGGCCTGTGTTTCACTATAAAGGGTTGTACTGTAGTCTACACCATGTTTGTACGCATACCTTGATTTATGCTCAGACTACTTGTACGACTCTCGTCGCAAATGGGCAAAAGATTCACGCAGTGTCGTTAAATTCCATATTCACTTGTACAACACTTTACTTACCATACTTTACAATATTATACCCAATGTGGAAAATAATTTCACTCGCAATATTTTTAATACACTCCTTTTTGGAAATGAGATCAAATAGCGGGGTATACCTTACAAAACAACCCCTGACATTTATCCAGTGAAGAAATATCAGTCTTAATGAGTTGTGCACTGTTGAAAGAATGAACAAGAAAGTCCCATACATATTGTGTCATTATTTAACAAGAATCTGCCGCGGCTCGCTGTGTGCATTGAAATGTCAACCCACGTATACCGTCGGGCATTTCAACCAACTTCATTAAGAGTTCGATACGACACAAATACACTGATATATGATGACACGCAAAGTGGAACTGGAATGAGAGAATAAAGTAAAAAGAACGACCCAAAAAGCAGACAAAAAGCAGGTATGACAGTTGTAGATATGATGTGGAATAATAAGATGACATATGGCGGAATAAGATGGAATATAGTGGAATAAGATTAAGTATATGTATACCATATGGTGGAGTGAGTGAGTGTTTTAAGTCACAGTGGAGTGAGTGAGTGAGTGTTTTAAGTCACAGTGGGAATCTTTCCCCCATACGCGGCAATGATCTAATTAATTATGTTATATTGTGGAATGATAAGACAGAATATGGTGATGGAATGATAAGATGGAATAATAGTGAAATGTCAGTACAACTGGGACGAATTGTACACTTGTATTGTTGGAATATGGTGGAATGGTATCTATAATCGTGATACAATGGAATATGTGGTATCTAGTCAAATAACATCCATGAGAAATATGACATAATTGTATGGACAGCTATTATTACAAGATAGTACAATATATACATCATATAATTGCCATTTCAAATTCATTTGCAACTTATTTTGAAAGAAAACAATTGTCATAATTAATTACATATATTCATACAAGCATGTATGACAATGATAAACATTGCAGGAAAAATAAATCAATAAAATTTCAATACATATATGGAAGTTGCAATGGCAAATGACCAATAATATGTGTGTATGTTCAATGATTAATACTTCCACAAGGCGATATTCAGGCTAGACGATATTCAGGCTAGACGTTTTTTTATTCCGAATGTTCAATTTTGACCTAGATTCAAAACCAGCCATGAGGTAAGATGATAAACACCTCTGTACCTACAGCGGTAGCAGATAATTTACTATCAACTAAAAAACCCAGCTGATAATGTACTTATCAAATAAAAAACACTTATCTCGGATTAATTACTTATAAGTAACTATAATTAACTATAATTAGTAATTAAAATAGTGTTATGATTAGGGAAGGGTAACTATTCATAATATCATCCTGTTTTGATAAATATTTTAAAAAATAACGATAATAAACAACTAAGTGCATTAATTTACACTACTAAGACTAATAGACTCACACAAGTATTAGTCGCGGAAAAAAATACTAATAATAATGATGTACCCACAGCCAAATCAAAATACTGAGTGAGTGAGTGAATATGGAGTTTAACGTCGCTGCGGGAATCTTTCACCCATTTGTGACTATATCAAAATACTGAACATAGATGCGCATAACATATGACACGGTGTAAATTGGTAAAAATCGGAAAACTGCTTAATGATGACAAGAACGTTTCAACATCTATCACTTAGTTGGTTGCATAGGCCATTGGTGAACAAGTTAAAATGCTTGGTGAAACTTTAGGATCAATACAATCAGGGGGTGAACAGGAACGATGGTCTAACTCCTTACGAAGCGTTCCCTCGGAACATTCATAAACAACGGAACATAAAAGGTTTTAAGGATCATTTCATGCCAATACCGAGCCGTTTCGAACATGTCTTATGGGAGTAACTATGAAAACAGACCTTCGCACCAACCTCAACCCCAACAAACTGCAGTTTCTTTTTCCTTTAAACCCAAAATAATCAGCATATCTCATTCATTTACCAGATAACACACGGATTGCACATTCGCGCAGTAAAATGATTAACGTTTTGGTCCCGTAATCGAAGTACTTTTTTCTTCTTTTTTTCCCTCCATTTCCTCTTACATTTAGAGTAATTCTCACCCAAAGCATACAGTAGAAAAGGTTTCACACATTCGTGTGTCTCTTCTGAAACATAATCTGCAAGTACATTTTTTTATGTCTGACAAATATGTATTTTCGGTGAGATTTCAAGCAGCTAAAGTAACTCTAATGCCGGATCTATGAAACTAGAAGCCCCATTAGTATATATTACTCATATGCCTGACAGGTTACATGAGTGAAAAAGAAATGGATGGGTTTGGCAGACGTCCGTTACAATCGTAGTCTTGTCAAGGATTTTAAACGAAACTTTTAATTGTTGTTTTTAAAAAATATATAACATTATAATTGTTTTCAGTTAAAGAAAAAAATAACGGAAAGAAAATAATTACATAATTAACAATACACATGTGACAATGAAGAAAATAAATGTAATCTGTAGTGATAACTTAAAATCCTAAGAAAACTTTACATTATTGCTTGACAATGACAAAATCCTTTCCTTGAAATTGGCAAAATCTTCTTTAAAATGAATCAATTGATGCTAAAATTTCACGAAAACCACAAATGAAACTTTCTTTTGCATTTACAGGACACACAAAAATAAAATAAAAGTTTCCTCCCATAAATATATTATATAATATTTTCATATTAAAGATAACCGTAATATTTTCTACATCAACCTTAGAAAAACAATCCAAATATTTCAATAAATAGTATATCCTCATAAATAAACTCTCATAGATTCTACTCCAGATTCTAAAAGGAAGCCACGGCAAGTCTAGCTAACCAGGAAACATATGGCAGTGATAAAACTCTGGCCCTCTCAGTGTCAGAAAGAAACGCCACTTATTCCGTTTCGGCGGTCTTTTTTTTCGTGGGTCATTACAAAGCGGGAGGGAGGCGTTCTTGAGATCTCCACAGTGAGAAGCCTCCCCCTGCACCTCCAACTCCGAACCGCCTCCTCTGCACCTCAGACTATTAACCTTCTATCCTGGGCAAACACAGAACGCTGCCACCAGGAAAGTCATCTCTACCAGGTGGCGCGGCTACTGCGATAGGTATCAGCGAGAAACGTACTACTACGTATATGAAACTACGACTGTACACTGCACACCGAGATCCAATCCTTGCCTTCCCATAGTATATATTTCTTTCCACTGGTTGACCTCTTGGCAAGCATTGAGGAACGAATGTTGTGTGACTTTCTGTGCACATAAGGAGGTTTTGAATCACCGCAGCCAAAATTAAATTCCAACTGTAACAAAACATGATATTCGTGATGGTTTTATTGTAAAGAATCTAAAAATTTCAAAATATTTCAAGCGGAATGATAGTAAGATTCAATGATCGTATCAGATGATTTCCTTACTGAGAAATTTGTAATATCGAGTTGAGAATTTGCATTAGTTTGATATGGAAACCACTTAAATCTGGTACCATCACATCAATCTACAATGACATCAATCTACAGACTGGTATAAGATGACCTGGATATCCTGGTATTTGTAAGACAATCATTAAACTGGTATCATAAGATGACCTGGATATCCTGGTATTTGTAAGACAATCATTAAACTGGTATCATAAGATGACCTGGATATCCTGGTATTTGTAAGACAATCATTAAACTGGTATCATAAGATGACCTGGATATCCTGGTATTTGTAAGACAATCATTAAACTGGTATCATAAGATGACCTGGATATCCTGGTATTTGTAAGACAATCATTAAACTGGTATCATAAGATGACCTGGATATCCTGGTATTTGTAAGACAATCATTAAACTGGTATCATAAGATGACCTGGATATCCTGGT
>JAUTBZ010131427.1:0-14100 GCA_032361785.1 Lepetodrilus galriftensis
AAATAAGTGAAATATTGGTTGCCAAATGCAAAATTAGGTCGCCATGGCTCCCAAATTAGTCGCTAAATTGAGGCCTGATTGATATCAGATACAAACCTAAGGCTCAGGTTGTCGCAAATGGGTGAAAGATTCCTGCAGCGGCATTAAACTCCATATTCACTCACTCACTAATGCTCAGATATTAGGAAATATGCTTAAGTAAGTTTAGCAAAATAATGTCACAATAGTTCGGTAAGTAGTAAACTGAGATGTTAAATATTTATTTAGATTGGTTATGTTTAGGCATGTGTCCAGCAAGTGTTTATCTTGTCTTTCAGTTTGCTATTCCCTGCGATGAGAATGAGCACCACACTGCCGTCATCTTCTGTATCGTGTGCAGCACGCACCTCTGTCTCGACTGCTCTGAGCGATCGCACTCTACGCGGACCCTGACCCGACACAAGCGCGTCCCGATTTCGGAGAAGCCGCGCGAAAACCCCAAGTGCGTGTTCCACCCAATGCACCTGGTGGAATTTGCCTGTCTGGAGGATGAGTGCAAGTCGACTCCCTTGATGTGCTATATATGTAAAGACTACGGCAGACATACAAAACACAAGGTAAATTTACTATGTAAAGAGATATTTGGGGTTACTCGTATATTTAATCAAATAATTTTGCAACTGGTTAAAAATGTGTGAGTTTATTTCTGATGCATCTTGATGGGCGTATTTCAGCATGCTCTCCTGGAGAACGAGGCAGAGAATGTGAGATCGTCCATCGTCAGCGCGGTACAGAGAATACGTTTGTTTGCGGAGGAAGTATCAGAGACCGCTCGGAAGCTGGGATCCGTTATCCAGCAGATCGAGGGCGGAATCCAGGTGTTGTCAGCAACAGATGGCAGCACATCCACACAGCAGGTGGGTAGCCATGGTGAAACACTTGTCCGCCTAGGGTTGCATTCAGGATGCACTACATTTTACTACACAATGCTACTATTCTACAATGTAGTGGTTGCCTGAACGAGTCCGTAGCAAAATAGCAGCAAATTGGTTTGCATATGAGTGCAGTTCATTCACTTCATGCTTTAGGTTTTCCTAAATAACACTACAGTAGCCCGCTAAATTACAACGAACAATCTGCTAATTTCTCTTTGGATCAGGTATCGGGAACTGCTGATCAGACACGGCTGAAGATAAAGCAGTACTTCCACTACCTCCGCGAGAATCTGAACCGCCAGGAGATCGCCGCACTGACGGCCGTCGACACGCATATCCGCGAGAAGCTGTGCATGCTACGACAGCAACAGGAAGACATGAACACACTGCTGTCTCAGATCTCCACCGTGTGTCACCAGTGTGAGGGTGCTCTACAGCATGTAGGTATCCCCTCATTAACCCCACCCCCTCAGCCCCACCCCCAGCCACAACTACTTTCCTGGGAATGTAGGCACTGTTATCATGGGTGAAAATTACAACAGTCTTATTAATAATCTGTGTAGAAAATTATCTAATTTACAGGGATGTAGTGTGACACAATGGTGGAATGGACTTTAAGGACCAAAGGGCTTTAAATCCTGTTGCGCAAAAATCCTCTGTCACAAATAAACAATCCACTGTCACGTCACAAATAAATGTCACGATCCAGATGTGTTTAATTTGTCACCGGAAATAACATTAGACTAGACTTGCACTCGCTATGTTCGTGAAAGTTACCTCTCTGACACGATCATGATAGATGTGATCTGCTCCATGGCAATACAGTAATCATCCTTGGTCTGTCAGTACCAGCTGGTGCTCGCAGGTTTACTGCAACATTCAGCACTATGGATGCTGCAGGTTTCCTCCTGCCCTAAAAACTGACAAGCGGCGATGTAAGTGACATAATCTTGAAAGCGTCTCTAAACCCCTCTTAAAAAATACAAATACAGTAGACCTTGCATATAGCGGACTCATTGTCCATTATACGCATATGCCGTAATTAGCGTTAAGACGGGACTGGGACTTCAGATTCAGTCCGTTATAGGCGAGTGTCCGGTTTATCCGAGGACGGTATATGCGAGGTCTACTGTAATTAAATGAAATAAATGAATGACTTGCTATTGGTGACTAAAGCTCTGGTTAATCTGCGTGTAGGACGACACCAAGGTTCTACTGGCTAAGCCTGATGTGGGCAACCTGCTGGATACCATTCAGAAGCAACAGCAGCAGTTCCTGGACATCCCTGATCAGCTGGCTCTGGACCCCGCTATACCCATCACCTTCACTAAGGTACGCACTGCTTCCGAATATACGCTCAGCAATAGCTTTGAAAATCATCTTCATCAGAGCTTTGCAGTATTTGTAAAAGTTATGAGGAAGATTTGCTGAAGGCAACCAGAGATGCCCTAAAGAGAAGTGTATGTGCCTAATCCAGCAGGAAGAAGGTTAATATATATTTCGGCTACTCGGCTACTATTTGAGCCTGTCAATCTCCTCATGTATGAACTATAATTTCATGTACAACTGCAGACCAGTATACTATTGGAACTACTTGAAGATTGAACATTTCTGTGCATGTTTCAGGACAACCGGGTGCACATTGGTCCAAAGATTGAGATGAGGGTCGTGACCTTGGGTCTGGATGCTGCTGGGAAGACCAGTATCCTCTTTAAACTGAAGCAGGATGAGTTTATACAGACCATACCCACTATAGGTAACTCAGACTATTACCGTACAACTACCTATTATTTAAAGTTTTGAGGACAACAAAAATCAAAGATTTTTGGGATGTTCCTTTCACCATAGAGCCCATAGAGATGGTGCAGACAGAACAGGGATAGAACACTTTTCAGGACACTCTTTTTTGCCATCTTGTGTGAAAAGTGTGTGTTAACATGGTTTTTAACATGGTTTTTAGTACAGACAGGACAGACAACTAGAATAATTTAAATAGAGAAAAATTATCCTCAAGCACAGGATGACCGTTTTCGGATTAAAATATGTTACAGATTAAAATATGTTACAGAATATTGAATTATACTGTTAGTATTTGTTTGACTGAAAATTAAATGGTTCTCGTTCCAGGTTTTAATGTGGAGACGGTGGAGTACAAGAATGTCAAGTTTACTATCTGGGACGTGGGTGGACAACACAAGATCCGGCCTCTCTGGAAGCACTATTTCTTTAATACTCAAGGTACTTTTATTTCTAATGGCTTTAGCAGGCATGGCAATTTTCTGCAGATCTGCGGAAATCTGCATATTTATTTGCACTTGGGGCCTGCAGTCTCTCGATCCCAGGCTTGTTTTCTGCTAAAATCACAAGTATGTTGTAAACTTACCATGCCTGCTTTAGTAAACATCCTTTTCTTTTCAAATACTTGATGATCACTGAGCATTGCATTGCATTTTTCTCAAGAATTCCCACCATTACCATCACATACAAAATTAAAAAAAAATTAAAAATGATAAAATAAAATTAAAATGTTAGTTTTCCATCTAGTAGTATTTCCAAACCAATAGTGATTTCATGTTAACAATCTTTCATGTTGGACATACATAGAAATGATACATTACTTTTAAATATTTCAATGTTAAATGACTTGTAACTTTATTTGTCCTGCAGCGGTCATTTTTGTGGTGGACTCGAGCAACAAGAAGCGGTTCTCGGAGGCCCACACTGAGTTGACCAAGCTGGTGCAGGAGAAGGAACTCAAGGAGGCGTCGCTGCTGATATTTGCCAATAAACAGGTAACTGCTTTATTGTGTCCTCATTTACTCATCCCAGAGGAGATCTAGGGGCTATTCCATTGACTCTCCAGGACAAGCCTGTACGTCCATGACATGAATGGAATATGGGACAGGTGTGTCCAGGACGCGTCTAATGTGTCCATGCTGAAGAGGTGGTGTGGCCCATTCAGCAGCAAATTTATGACGTCACAAACACAAACTGCAACAATATTTGTCTCAGCCCTCTACTTCAAATAGACTGCACAGGATGTTCCATTCATGGTATGGGTTGTCCTGGACTTATCTGTCCAGAATGTGCGTCCAAGACTGTCAATGGAACACCACCCTAGTTAACCACACAATACCTCTCAAACTCTCCACCAGAAAAATCCACTCACCAGAGATGTCTCCCTCCCCGAGGACCACGAGTTTCTGCTGCACGGACTGTGCCAGGTCACGGAGCTGTGACTTCTCCGCCTGTTGCTGGGTGACGAAGTCCGAGATGCTCCTGGCAGTGGACTCGCTCTGGGCCTCGTTCCTCAGTTTCATCGTACACTCCAGGATTGCACTGTACTTCTCCATGCCTCTGGAAGACAGGTAGTAATATTCTCGTAATTTTTTAATTATTTTATAAAATCTTTTTTTTTTTAATTTTTAGTCATTTAGTTTTCACGATTCTTTCACTTATATCACAGCTTGTCAGTTAAGGAAAGGAGGAAACAAGCAACATCTGTAGTGTTGAATGTTGCCGAAAACATGCGTGTACTGGCTTGGACTGACTGATCAAGGATGATAACTGCATTGCCACTGTACAGACATCACATCCTATCAATATCGCGTCAGAAAGGTAACTTTTGCGAACATCAGATAAGGATTTGAACTTGGGCCTTTGGCTCCAAAGCCAAACATTTTACCAAATTGTACTACAACCCATACATATTTTTATTAAAGTGTTACTGAAAATTAAATTGAAAGTGTAAGGCAGGTGTACATTATAGCTCTACTCACTTGTTTGTGACATTGCGTACAACGTCTTTGAGCTTGTCGGTGTTGCCTGGGATCCAGTAGAGAGCCACTATGAGTGGCGGCAGTGACAACTCTCGCAGTGTTAGCTCGGAGTACCTGTAGGTTGAAGATACACTTCACGTTTTATGTTACAGCATGGTGAAAGCTAAACATGAAACGGTGCTAAACAGTCCTTGACCAATGCAACTTGTATATTTGTTAAGAAAATGACTTTTAATCCAAGGCATACCAAGCTACGTTCTCATCTAAGGAGCATGAGTACGGTATAAGTCCCTGACAGTACGGTCACCTGAAGGAAGCGACGATGTCTCTGAAGCCGAAGTACTGGTTGTGGTCGTGGTGCAGAGAGTGAGGGCAAGGTTCCGCCGTGCCGCGGCGAGTGAACTGGTTGCTATGAAACCGGAGCTCCATATATTTCGCAAAGGAAATGTTCCACGTGTCTTCACTGATTGTCACCACAGGCGTCACCTGGAGGGACAAATGCATGTTTGTCATTTCGTCAGAAGTCACTTCGAGTTAGGGATTGGAATTTTGCATTTGATTATTGAGAGATTTTAATATACCATATCAAAGTTGGTGTAGATAGCAGTATTTGTTGATGGCAACAATGATAAGTACGCAGTTTCTGCCATACAAAGAGGTTTGTCAGAGGTTAGGTTAATGAAAGGTTACTCAAACTCTCAATGGACATGAAAGTGAACAGTATATAAAAAAAATAAACATTTTCATAATTATCAACCATATTCTTTTAACAATCACAACCTGACAGTACAGACAGCACATCCTAGCAACATTGCATCAGAAAAAGTAATTCTCAGCAACATTGATGCCAGGCTCTCGGGACGGGATTTGAACTCCGTACTCCATGGGCTTCGAAGTGGCAGCACATTAGCAGCGTACCTGTTTACACTTGCAGCACCAGTTCCACATGAGGATGTTGTTCTGGCCGCCAGCTATCATAGAGTCCAGTTTCTTCAGCACCACGTTGATGTACCCGTTCTTGTGGGCAAAGCGCCGGATATGGTGCACCATCGGGGTGTCGCATGTCACGGATGGACATGAGTAGGACTTCCTGTAAAATGAACATGATTTTGGGGGGAATTTTAAGCTAAATTTGGTGCATATGGGTGAAATATTCCTGCAGCAATGTAATGCATTAAATCAATGCATTATGTCGCTGCAGGAATATTTCAACCATACGCGCAAAATTAACAAAAATTAAAACATCCTTATTTGTAAAATTTACTAGTCACTCCTGACGAAATGTTATTTTATAGATTTTGATGATTTCTGAAAAATTAACAATACATATTAAAAGGATTTTTCATATTTTATTGGAATCGAGGTTTAAAGATGCTTTCAAGATTATTATCCTCATATTACGGCTTGTTATTTTATGAGAGGACACCTGTAATACATGTAGCACTGCCACCCACCTAGCATTTCTAGTACCAGTGCTATTCTCACCTGAAACAGTATCTTTCTAGAAAGCCTCCCAGAGTTATATCATTGTTGCCATAAAACTCCATCTGGACAACCCTGAAAATAAACACAGAAATACTGACATGTTCAATTCAGTTTTATCGAGGAACGACTAATAGATCTACCGTATTCAGACTTGTATTCAACTTTTTACAGTAACAAACAGAAAGAGGACATATACTGGAGGAGTTACGTACCACGGGTAGACACAGGGGTTAGGGTGATTGGAAGACTTGTGAGAGTAGCTGCTGAACAGTACGGACAACTTCTGGTGGTTGGCGGGATCCAAACAGTCCGTCTGTCAACAGATACAAATATTCACAAAAATTGTTAAATTTCTACATTTTGAGCTATTTTGAAAATAAATGAGAAAAAGTTCACGTATACACAGTACCTTCTTCTCCCAGAAAATTCCAGACTTGTTTTTCTCATTTTCAGCTTGTTCATCGGTTGGGTTATTTTTAGGCATAACCTCTTTCTGGATCTCAGCCCGCAGGTCGTGATTGTGAATAACATGGACCCTGCCACCGCGTGCTCGGAAGTCTGCTAGCAATGCCTGCAATAACAACTCTCGCTTGTAGACGCTCAATAAATATATTTCCACCATAATAACTGTGTGTCCTGCGATCTTACATATTCGTTACATTTTTTAAAACATATTAAATCTTGTATCGCAAATGAATGAAATTTTCTGCAGTATTTTACTGACATTGCTGCAATGGTTACCGAGACAATACTGTAGCAGCGGATTTAACTTGACATCAGGTTCATCATCCAATGCACTACCACTAAGAAAAACTAGGCAAGACAGACACTGTATGAAAGGGGCTGCTCCTTTCTAGCTGCTCTGTCTGTATTTTCTGTCCGACGCATGCACAGTTACCAAGGATCAACACTGCACAGTGTAACTACACATGCATCGGACAGAAAGTACAGACAATACAGCTAGAAAGGAGCAGGCCCGTTGTGTTCTGTCAGAAAGAAAATACCAATCTCTACGGTATTGGCGAATGTAATGTAACTGTATTGTAGCTGTGGGTGATAGTGGCGTGCACTGTTGTTGTTGTTGTTTTACAGACTTATCGCTGGCGGGCAGTTGGAGATCGTGACGGGAGGCTGGGTGATGACAGACGAGGCTAATGCCCACTACTTCGCCATGATCGACCAGCTGATAGAAGGCCACCAGTGGCTGGAGGGAACTCTGGGTACGGATGCTAATGCTGAGAATCATTGAATATTCGTAATCTTATATATTTTTTTTACGATATTTAATAACAATTTGCTCATTTCCTAGTCAATGGATATAGTTGCTAGGTAACATTCTGGGTTACCGGTTGATGGGTGTGGTCGTCACAAATGGGTGAAAGATTCCCGCAGCGACGTTAAACTCCATATTCACTCACTCACTCATTGATGGGTGTGGTTGCTAACCTGCACTTAGGGTAGTAAATGGGCACAGTTAATAGGTATAACTATCTCAGTCCATCTGTAATTAAATAGTAATCGTCACGTATGGGTCAGAGGAAGAGTCCTAACACAATGGGGAAAGGTGGTAGTGCAGTGGTAAAATGTTTCGGACTGGTGTTCAATGTTCACAAAAGTTAAGTTTCTGACGCGATATTGCTAGGATGCGCTGTCTGTAGAGTGGCAATGCAGATATCATCCTTGGTTTATCAGTACCAGTCAGTGCTTGCAGGTTTTCTGCAATATTCAGGGCTACGGATGTTGTGGGTTTCCTCATGCCTAAACTGACAAGTTGTGATATTAGTGAAATAATCTAGAAAGCAATCGTCGCAAATGGGTGAAAGATTCCCGCAGCGATGATTCTCTCATTCACTCACTCACTAGAAAGCGACTCTAAACCCCTATTTAATAATATATAAATAAATACAAAGATGTATTCCTGCACCAGGTGTGAAGCCACAGTCCGGCTGGGCCATCGATCCCTTTGGGTATTCCTCCACGATGGCGTACCTGCTGAAGCGGTCCGGGCTGAAGAGCATGCTGATCCAGCGCGTCCACTACTCCGTGAAGAAGCACCTCGCTCACAGGAAGGCCATGGAGTTCATGTGGAGGCAGCAATGGGGTACGGCCACGTCACAGCTCTGGCCCCGAGATTACGAAACTTTCTGAGCACAAAAACGTACTCAAACTATGACGTCACATGACGTTTTATGAACAACATTCTGAGTCGAGTACGAACTCGTACTCAGAAAAGTTTCGTAATCTCGGGGCCTGGAATCACTCTATGATCACTCTATGATCACTCTATGATCACTCTATGATCACTCTATGATCACCTACATTGATGTTCTGTTAATGTAAAAGAAATGACTAGATTAAAGTTTTGAATTGATATGCTTTAGTTGAAAAATAACTTTAGTTTTAAGTAACATAGTTAACCCTCTCCCTGCTGGATTAGGCATAAACACTGCTCTTTAGGGGCATCTCCGGTTGCCTCCAGCATAGAGAGGGTTAACTAATTATATATGTTATACAGAAAATTCGGAGTAATAGTAGTAGTAATAACAACACATATCTTTGATTTAACCCAAAATAATCTGATATTGATTCATTAGTTATCATACGGTCAGTTGTTTTAAGTCTGACATGTTTCAGTGATTATTTTGGCATGTTTCAATAATTATTGCGAGGTTGTTCAGTGTTTTAGATTGACGTATTTCAGTAATTATTGTCAGTTGGTTAGAATCTGAATGATTTTGCCTGTTTTTTCAGATACCGATGGCCGTTCTGACATGCTGTGTCACATGATGCCATTCTACTCGTACGACATTCCCCACACATGTGGCCCCGACCCCAAGATCTGCTGCACCTTCGACTTCCAGCGACTGCCGGGCTCCAAGTACAAATGTCCCTGGAGGTTGAACCCAGTGCCAGTCGGAGAGGTCAACGTGGCCGAGAGGTCAGTCTATGCTTTATTGTCTACACCTTCATGTTTACATTGTCTGCATCAGAACTTCGGGCGGGGGGTAGCGCAGCACTGGAACGTTTTAAATCTGGAGCCAAAGGTCCAGAGTTAAACTCCAGCATCGAGGGCTTGGCATCAATGTTCGTGAAAGTTACATTTCTGACGTGATATTGATAGGACGCACTATCTGTAGAATAGCGATGCATATATCATCCTTGGTCTGTCAATACCAGCTTGTGATCACAGGTTTAATGCATCATTCAGTGGTACGGATATGGCAGATTTTCTCCTGCCCTAAACTGACAACTCGTGATAATAAGTCCAAGAATCTTAAAAGCGACTCTAAACCATATTTTTTTAAAATATAAAACAAGATAACAAAAATTTAAAATTAAGAAATTAAAAAAATATTTTTAAAAACGTTCATTGTGTTGTGTGTCAAACATTGACTGACTGTTCTGTGTTGTACTTAGCAGACATTGACTGATTGTTGTGTGTTGTGTGTCAGATGTTGTCCAACTGATGGCACTGCCTGCTTTGTGTTGTCAGATCTGAGACTCTGCTAGACCAGTACAGGAAGAAGTCTCAGCTGTACAAGACCAACGTGCTGCTGATTCCGCTGGGTGACGACTTCCGCTACGAGGAGGCGGACGAGTGGGACAAGCAGTACCTCAACTACCAGCGGATGTTCGACTACATCAACAGCCATCCCGAACTCAACGCTCAGGTATGTGGAGGGTTATCTGTGGAGCTGAATACTGTAAATCACGAAATTAATGCGTCACTAATTTAATGCGACCTAGATTTTAGACGTAAATGCGACACCAATAAAATGCGAACGGCCATGTCTCCATTCATGTTTGTTCACCAGTTTTACCTTTAATGTCCAGCAATTAAATGCGACAATAAGGTGGTCACATTTTTCACATTAACATTCTGCTCGCTTTAGTTTCATGATTTGCAGTACAGTGCTCCCTCGATATAACGCCCTTCGATGCACCGCGGATTCGGATATAACGCGGGGTCCAACGTGGACCCCATTTTAAAAAAATATATTTTTTTTAATCTTTTCTTTTTTTTCTTCTCAAAATAATTTTTTTCTCCAATTATATTCGTTGATATAACGCGGGTCATAACGCGGGTGGCATGTCATGGACCCCAGATTCAGCGTTATATCGAGGGAGCACTGTAATGATAGTAGTGGCGGTGGTGGTGGTGGTGGTGGTGGTGATGGTAGTAGTAGTACTAGTAGTAGTAGTAGTAGTAGTAGTGCTAACGGCAACAAGCAGCGGTAGTAGTCATAGTAGTAGTAGTAGTAGTAGTAGTAGTAGTAGTAATAGTAGTAGTAGTAGTAGTATTTGTAGTAGAAGATGATGAAAATTATGCTGCTGATGATGATGATGATGATGATGGTGATTGATGATGATGATGATGATGATGGTGATTGATAATGATGATGATGATGATGATGGTCATTGATGATGATGATGATGATGATGATGATGATGATGATGATGATGATGGTGGATGATGATGATGATGATGATAATGATGTTGACAGACATTTAATATAGTATATTTGGAACGAAATATATGCTTCGCGCATCATGGAATTTGGTCTCATGACCCATTAGCTTCATGACACAATGAATGACTCAACATACATGTCTTAATAAAGAAGTAAACTTTCAAAAAAAGAACGCCACCAACTTCATTGGCAAGGTAAAGGTCTTCATTAGTCCTTGTCAGAGACGTGTCATAGCAATGTTTTCCATGTTTAATGATCTTTGACATCTTTTGGGGAAATGACTAGAATCTAGATCTAGATCTACGCCCCAAAAAAAGGTCAAAAATCATTAAAAATCGAAAATAAATTCTATGAAAAGTCTTTGACAAGGACTATGTCCACCTTTGAGTGATGGCTAGTTGGACTTTTCATTGTCAGGAAACCTAGACGTTTAAACACGAATCGTATCCGCTTTGCTCCATCTAACGTATTGACGAGAGCGAGGACCATCATCTCCATAACATAAATGCATAATGACGACGAAGGAACTTTGTCTAGACGTGTCTACATGTGAACTTCACGGTGATCATGGTAGCGATTGTTGGTTTGCTCTGTGACGTTTTAACCACTGTACAGTACGTCATAGAAAGAAATCGTCTTCTCTGTGTTGCGTCACCGTACCATATCACATGACACATCTCCATAGGAATTACGGGATCAACGTTAGCGGTGCAATGCTCCCGATGATGTGACATGTAGCCTGCTGACGGTAGAGTTGAGCTATATTATTGACTGTTATGACTTTTATGTAATGTTGGGAAGTTGTTAATCACACTGCCGTCGATAGTGGAATGTTTTCTTGCTGTGGTAGTTCGTGGACGCTCGTAGTGAAAGTAGGCACCTACACCCACTTGCCATTGAGTATACTTTAGATATCGCATAGATACATTAAAATAAATACGTCTTATAGTTTAATTGACAACTGTGCTTATCGCAATTACTTCATTTAGATCTATATCGTTTGTGCTGTAGTGTAGATCTAATTAGCTCGATCCAATGAGTTCATTGTTCTGCCATTGTGATGTCATCACTGGCACATTGTAATGTCATATTTTTTTTACTTCCCATGTCATGCAATGCTCGCTGTTTTAATGAATGTATGAATTATTGTGTGTAAGAAATATACTAGGGCCAATTAGACTATTATAAACAATCTATTATGTTATGTTATATTATATTATAATATCTTATAGTAATCTGATTCTAGTTTCTATGCATATGAATTACTCAAATATTCGTTAATGAAACTAACAAAGATACTTGGAACGTGTTAATATAGGGCTACTGAATTTATATATCAAAAGACGCTCGGGTGATATTCTATATACATGTACCAATAAGCTGGGGTGGTCTTTTTTCGGTTTTCAGCCATTCAAGGTTTCCTTCCAAAGCATTCGTTCCAACAGCGTACTGTTAATACATTATATAGGCCTAGATAATAGTAGATATAGATATACCTCAATGTATACCCAGTAACGATGTGTACTTAGTATATTTTAATATTTATTTACACTAGTCAATCTTTGACGCTATGTATTCTCTCGGTGTCATGACTCTACATAGGCGGGGCTGCCTCCGCTAATACTCGCCGCCTTCGAGTCCGATAAAGAGAAGTGTAAATATACGAACTAGTTGGCCACGGCACCGGCTTTTCATGGATCAATGAGCACTTTGCGGTGCAATGTAAGACTATACCCCAATCCCAGTTTGCAATTATTATTACCGGTGTGTGTCCATGTTATGTGTCCATGAAAGAATGCTTGTTTATATAAGTATCGCATGATAGGGTATAACTACGCTGGTCTGGCATGTTAAACCTGAAGTGGGGATAAATTCAGTCATTGTCCGAGACAGCGTTGGTCAAAAGCTTGATCGCCACACGACCACTGTCCAGCGGCCAAATATGCATGAATAGTGTATACAAGTATGTGTACATAAAAGAAGACCTATTGAGCTGGGGGTGACGGTGTATATCTATTAGCTGACTATACATTACCTAAGGAAGAAGGGTAGCAGGTCAGAGAAAATGATAATGACGGGACACTTATGAATTCAAGCTTGTACGTAAGTTGGATAACATTAATTACTTCATATTTAAAAGTTATTAAGATACATTTAGTAAGAACATTGCATGCCCATAGATGTCAATATATATACGAAAAATAGTTAAATTTTAATTGCTCAAAGGTTCTCTATAATTATGTAGATATTAGTCGTCTTTCATGCATGATAGCACTCTACTTCTTTTTTAGAAGGAAGAAGTTTACATTTGCGATGTTTTGAAATAGAGAATATCTTTAAATTATTTTCAATTGTATATACTATAGACTTTTTTATTTTCCTATTTTGTAACAACTTCGTGTCGAAGGAAGCAGTTTACATTTACGATGTCTTGAAATCGAGAATATCTTTAAATTATTTTCAATTGTATAGACTTTTATATTTTCCTATTTTGTAACAATTTCGTGTAATAGTCTATAAGATTTGGGTTGTCCAATAGCGAAACATTATTCGCGTTTGTATCAGGGTATCGTTTCTCTCGAAGCTCTAAAATCTAGTACGATCGAGACCATAAGGACTCTTATTGCCATCTCTGATACTCTCGGATCGTGCACTTATGGGAACGCTGTTGTGGGTGTGAGAGCTTCGATAAACGCTACCCTGGCCATTGGGCCTACTTTACGAAACATTTGAGCAAATATACTCATGATCATGTATTGTAATGTAGCCTACTCGATATAACGTACGAAAGCTAATTTTAAGAAAAAACTTCATTGTATTAAAAGCAAACTTCAGATATATGTGTCGAATTTACGTCATGTTTGATGCACAAATGTGAATATTAATATTAAGTCCTATTGCGTGTAAATTAACATTCGTCTAACTCTTCGAATTTTGGAACAAACCTTAGATAATAACAGATATACATGTATACTCAATAAATTATGCACCAGTGGATGTTGTATCGGGAAGCTTTCTACCAAAATTGGAACAAGGCGTGAGGAAACTGGTGTCATTCTTCTTCCAATGCGTCTGCAAGTCCTCGAAGAGTAGCTGGAGCTTGTATAGACGTTTTGAAATTATCTGTTGTTAAAATAATGTAAAGCCAATGTATAATGTCCAACAATACCACTGGCCATTAACTAATTGTGCTGAGTATAACATTATATATTTGAAGCAGTACAATTCCACGTGGTACTTCCGGTTTTAGAAACCATTATTTTGGAAACATCATCACGGTCTTTTATATTGCAGTATTGTTTTGTTTTTCTCTCCGCCTTCTGAAATTGTTACGAGAACTGCTCCAAAATGTCTTCAAACACAAATTCAGAATATTTAAAGGCATAATATCACAGTTGATAGACCTGGATAATGGACAAACGAATTTTGATCTGAGACTAATTGCGCTTG
>JAUTBZ010131438.1:0-14098 GCA_032361785.1 Lepetodrilus galriftensis
AGAGGTGTTGTTAACGATAGGTACTTTGCATGAACTCAAACTCAAAGACCCTAAATACGCAATTGCTTTTTTTCAGGCTGCGATAGAAAACGGGAGTGAAAATGGGTTGAAAAAAGCTTATGAAGGTTTTCAACGCACAGGTCTTCGGCCTGAATTACGAGACCATTCTTCAAGCTGGTTGGAAAAACGAGTCTCACAAGAAATTAGTGATTTCGAACGACCCATCATCCAACATTCTCATTCCAACTTTTTAAGAGAAATTGGGGAAACACATCGTGCGTTTTTATCTTATGCAGCTTTCCTCACAGGTGAGCCTAAAAAATATGTAAACGAAGCTTCCTTACATAACCTCGAAGATTTTGCGGCGGATGTTGATGATTCCGAATTGGAAGCCTTTTTTGGAGATTTGCTGGATTATGACGAAGATTCTAGTGATTTTTCGACCAATCGTGCTCTCATCGCGAAGCATGCTGGATTGTTTTACGAAAAACGAAATCCGATGATCGCAGTGAAGTATCTTCGTACTACTCTCGACGCCAACCCGGCGGATGAGGATGCCTTTCGCGTGATTAGTCATATCTACCAAGAGGAACAGAATTGGCCGGATTTAGTTCAGTTGGCCTCGAACCGGTACAAGGTTCTTTCACCCACCGCACGTGTGGGGGCTTCTGCCCAATTAACGCATTTTATCTCAGAAGATATTGAAGATGAAGGTGCAGAGGAGCGATATCAAGACTGGGTCGAAAGAGAACCTAACTCGTGGGCGGTTGAGGGGATTATTGCGATTTATGAGAAGAATGAACGCTTTACTGAGGGGTATTCCAGTCTGCAACAGCTTCTTCCCAACGTTGATGATGTGGAGAAGAAAGGTAAAATTTACAAAAGCTTAGCTGAGACAGCCCTAAAGCATTTTGATTCCCCAGAAGATGCGATCTCACACTATCAAAAAGGTATCGAATTAGGCGGAGAAGCCGTAGAGCTTTTAGAAGGTCTTGTGAGGGTTCAAATTGATACCGGAAATTGGTCAGAAGCTCTTTTAGTTCTTGATAAATTGACCTCCTCAAGCTTTTCATTACCCACTGAGAATCGTCGGTCATGGCTAAATCGGGGAATTCAGATTGCAGAACAAGAGAATGACTCCACTGCTTTGGCATTATTTGGCGAAAGATTGGTGAATCTATAAGGAAAAGGCCGTCTACAAAGTTGACGTTGTCTAAATGAGGTATATCCTAGAATTTAGTGAACTCATACTATTTAGATTGGTAAACTACCTTGAAAGATTGTCCATCATGCAGCGCAAAATGTCGAGATAAGGATACCGTCTGTGGAGTATGTGACTTTTCTTTTGAAGAAGATGCTCCTTTTGCTCCCTCAAAAAATACGATGTTTGGTATTCCGGGTATAGAACTCGGTGCAAAACCAAAAGTAGAAGAAGTCGACAATTCAGATGTAAAACAGACGCTCTTCGGACTGCCTGCACAAAAAATCCAAGATTTAATAAAAGAAAAAGCACCTCCCCAACAACCCGTCAAAAAAACGATGGCAGGATTAAATATCGCTGGCCTGTTTTCAGATGAAGAGGAAAACGACGCATTTCCCGTGGGAACTCCAACAACGATGGAGGAGGAAAGCGAGGAAAAAGAAAATATGAATTTTGGAACGATGATGGGAATCAACGTTTCCGATATCATGAACTATGCGAACAATGAGAAACAAAAAAAATCGGAACCCAAGGTAGAAGAACGAAAGCCGGCAAGAACCTTGTTTTCCCTACCTAGCGCAAACCCATCAACCCTCGAAATAACCAAAGTCGGTAAGGCACCTGATCGTCCAGATACTTCACAACTCAAAGTATCCCGGAGTACCGCTTCAGGTGGTGTTCCTGCAGCTACAATGAATTCCCCTACGGAATCTAAGAAACCTGCCAAAGTTTCTCTCCCCAGTATGCTACCGAAACTTTCGATCAGTAAAACGGATATTAAACCTATTCCAAAGCGTGAAGCTTTCGAAACTCCGGTCGAATTTGATGGCGATTTTTTGAAGCCAGAAGAAGAAACCACAAAATTAAAGGGAAAGGAGATCTCATCAGGTATCCTGAAAAAAGCAAAAGCCCCCAAAGGCGAGCGTGTGAGTAGCGGTGTAGTTGGTGCATATGTGGTGGGGAAAAGTGAACTCTCCTCGGATTCTCTCCAGGTAGTGGAAGCTTCCGACCCAAAACTAGATTCTTTTCAACTCAACCCTGAAACCGACGCGGTTAAAGAAGAATCCTTGGATGAAATATTCGATGCTTTTTCAGAAGTTTCTCTTCCCTTTGTCGACGATCCCCTGGCAACAGATGGGCCGATTGAGGTCCCAGCTTTGATGCAAAGCGAGGCTTTAGAAGCCCAAAAAGAACCAATGCCTGCAGAGTCATCGAACGCCAAAATACCTGAAGTTGTAGCTTCAAAAGAAAAGCCATCACGTTCGAACGAAAAACTTGTGAAAAGTATACAAATCGGGTTCGTCCTTTTTGGGATATTTCTCGTGTTGGCAACAATCGGAGGGTATTTTCTTCAAGGCGTTTCCTCAATATTTTTATGGATTTCGATTGCCTTTGCTTTAGGTATTTCAGGTGCGACAATGGCTGCACTGTTTATGAAGAGCGAAAAGATTCAGCTCATCATTTGGAGCGCTTCTGCCATTTTATTATTCCTTTTAGGGGTCACGGGCGCTTTTCTTCTGACTCCACTTGGCATTCTATTTGTCCTCGCCGGTTTACTTTTTCTCATCTCCGCAATTTTCCCAATGATCATTTCCAAATTATAAATTGAGCCTAATTGTACAAAAATTCGGGGGCTCTTCACTCAGCGATGTGAGCAAGATTCAGAGCGTCGCAGAAAGTATTATTCGACAAAAAGAAAAAGGTAAAAACCTCGTTATAGTTGTTTCGGCTATGGGCGATACCACTGATAATTTGTTGGAATTGGCAAATACGATGAGTGCCTCTCCGTCTCGACGCGAACTCGATATGTTGCTGTCAGTCGGTGAGCGGATTTCTATGGCCCTACTTTCGATGGCGATTGTCGATGCCGGTTATGAAGCCATAAGTTTGACCGGATCTCAGTGCGGAATTATTACTACCGATAGTCATTCCAACGCCCGAGTTGTAGATGTGCGGCCTTTCAGAGTGCAAGATGAGCTTAAAAAAGGAAAGATAGTTATCGTTGCAGGTTATCAAGGAACGAGTTATCGGCGTGAAGTCACCACCCTCGGGAGAGGTGGAAGCGATACCACAGCTGTGGCCTTAGCTGCCGCACTGGGTGCTGATGCTTGTGAAATTTATTCTGATGTTGATGGGATTTACTCCGCAGATCCCCGAGTCGTGTTGGATGCCGAACGTCTTGTTTCGGTGACTTATGACGAAATGTTAGAACTCGCCAAGTCAGGCGCAAAGGTTCTTAATGATCAAGCAGTTGCCTTTGCACAGAAAAAGAAGATCGCTCTTTATGCTAAAAAGACCGCGTTGCAAGGCGAGGGTGGCACAATAATTCGACCTGATGGCGCAGAAGATAGAGTTCGTGCGGTAGAGGAGGGTATCCTTGTTGCTGGTATTTCGCACATCCAAAGGGGTTTCCTTGTTAGTGGCGATCTGGGAACCATTCTGGATGAGCAAACGCTCGCATTCTTGGTGGTTACACCTGAATTTTCTTATGCATTTGTAAATCTCGATGATGTTCATCATCAAGATGAATTGAAACAGAATTGTTTGGATTCTGGGCTTAGTGTTGAAGAGATGGGTTTGGTTAGCGTGGTGGGTCAAGGGCTCGGAAAGACGACGAAATGGCATCGTCTCGGAAGCGCAATTGTGGGGAAGGGGGCTTTTTCCTATGTGGGTTCTAACCGCTTGTCATGGGCTATATCTTCCGAAGATATTTCGGAGGCGACTAATGCACTCCATACTTTCTTCATCAAACAAAATGGGATACCCATTTAGTAAGATTCCTTACTATCGGAATTCTCTAATCATAAAAAAAAATTAGTAGTAGGGTTTATCAAATAATCTAGAGTTATTTCTCTTTGCAATCACCACCCACACATGTGGCCGCGAAAACCTTCGCTCCAGCTTTCTTCCTTACACAATTTCCTCCGGCACAGGAAAATGCACATTTGTCGGTGTCACAAATTTGTTTACAATTACCTGTTGGGCATTTTTTAAGATTTCCTTACTGGGACTTGGAGTTCGGTAACTTGAGTCCTTCAAGTCTTCGAGTATCAAATTGCAATTTATCTGCAGGAATCTTAAATCCGCCTTTTATTTCGATGGTTTTATCTGGCTTTTTGATTTCGATTTTTTCACCATCTGTAATTTTTATGGTGTGATTGTCAACTTCAGCGACCTCTTTGTTTTCTTTTTTCTTTTCGCATCCAAAAATAGAAATTGAGACAAGTAAAATGATCATGCGCATAGAAACTCCTAGGTTCCAAAAAAGCGTTGCCATCTTTACTAATATTCTGATTAAAGGCAAGGCTCGGCTGTGCGGGCGAGATAAACCAAACTGTTAAATGAGTGTCGATTTTAGGTCATGGAGTAAATATCCCACGACAAATTTATTCCGATTTTTCGTCACTTTGTGCGAAACGGCTTTGACGACTAAAACGTTCTGAAGCGTTTTGTTTTTGTATCTTAGTTGACCATTCTGAACGATCAATCCAGGGATGAAGCGCCTTAGGGATTTTCCTTCGACCAGGTCGTCGATAATCCTTAGCTAAGACTTGTGCGCACTCCGTACCCTCGTGACCCTGCTCGATCAAATAGTTTAAGACCAAAGCGACCAGCCGGTTCAGGGAGATCTTAAAGGTGGTTTGAGTCTCGTTATAGATCCACATTGAAAAATGCATGAATGAATCAAAAGGGTCTTCCGCTAAAATCAGAGGAAGTGTTTCGATGAAGTTTCCTGAGTTACCGATGAGATCCCAGAATCGCGCAAAACGTTTCATGTTCTGCATCTCGGGGAAAGGGACATCTTTGGTCGAAAGAATTTCGTAGGGAGGATAATCGCTGAATACCATTTTATAGGTTTTTGTATGACGAATAATCGGCGTACCACGAAGGCGTTTTAGTATTCCTAACTGGATTTCTTCTGGATTGAGTTTCACCAAATGGTTGAACCCTTTTGCGAAGGAGTCCAAATTTTCTCCGGGTAATCCTGCGATCAAATCCGCGTGAACGTGCACAGAAGTATGGTCTCTAAGAAAGGCGAAATTATCTTCAAGTTTTTCGTAATTTTGACGTCGACTAATGAGTTTGGCGACTTCCGGATTGAAGGTTTGGATACCTACTTCGAATTGTAAAGTTGCGGGAGGAAACTTAGCGATGGTACTTCGCAGGGCTTCCGGTAAGCGGTCGGGAATTAATTCAAAGTGGGCAACATAACCTTGATCTACCCTTTCTAAAAAGAAGTCTAGAATCCTTAGGGTGATATCGATTTTCAGGTTGAAGGTACGATCTACGAATTTAAAATGACGAACACCACGATCTCCCAGTTCTTGAAGCGTGCTCATCATCAAATCGAGGTCGAATTGACGGACCCCACTTGCCATAGATGATAAACAAAATTCACATCGAAAAGGGCACCCTCGTGAGGCTTCTACATAGATGATTCTTGTATTGATATCATCGTCGCTATAAAGCGCATAAGGTAATTTTAAGTCAGCAACATCTAAGGGAAGGGAGGGAAAGATTTTTACAGGAGGTTCGATCCCTGTGGTAATAATATCTTCGCATAGTTTACTAAATTGGAACTCTCCTTCACCACAGATTGTATGATCGGCGAGTTCGACGATGGGTTGATTGTCGAGCTCGTAGGAGACTTCTGGTCCGCCAATAACGACCACGATTTCCGGAGCAATTTTCTTAAGCAAAGAGATAACATGAGTCGTCTCAATGGTGTTCCAGATGTATACGCCAAAGCCTACGATTTTGGGGTGATAGCGGAGTATCTCTTCCACGACATCGATGGGACGTTGATGAATGGTGAATTCAATGATTTGGCTTTGGGTTTCCAAGTCTCCCAAGTTCGCTTTTAAATAACGCAAACCAAATGCGGTATGAATATAACGCGCGTTTAGGGTCGCAAGGACGATATCCCTTTGAGGTTTTTGGGTTTCGAATTCAGCTAACATAAAATGCTCATTATACTAAATTGCATTCTATAACTAGAGCTTTACTTTTTTTCTGGTAATCGTCGATGACGAAAAGAGGGTGTTGATATGATGGAGATCATCATTTCTCGAATATCTTTTCCAGAAGTATTATAGACTTGATTGATGGATAACAAAGAACCGGCATCAGCCTTCTCTGCACGGCGTCCGAGCGCATATTCGAACCAGCTTTTGGTCAGACATTCATGTATCTCGTCTCGAGCGGTGAGAATGCGAGCGAGGTCTTCGGGTCCATCGAATTCGACGGGATCGGCCCAAAGAAATAAGGTTCCACTCGCATCGACGGGATGACCATTGTCCATTTCTCGGTAGCGTCCAGCTTTGTCGTAATGACCAAAACCGAACCCAAGGGAGTTCATCATTTTATGACAGCCCTGACATCCCGTAGGGGAGGTGATCGTCGACAATTGCTCTCTGAAAGAATCTTTGGGATCTTCGGCGATGATATTATTGATCGGAGAAGGGGGGCGTCGTGGTACACAAGCGATGTTCTCCATTACGGATAAACCGCGGTAAATAGCGGTTGTTTTATCTTCCGATGAATGAGCAGCCAAGAAACTACCTTGTGTAAGTACTCCTGCTTGTCCGCCTTCTCTCGTGATTTTTCCTTCAGCATCCTGCGTCGCTCCATAAAAAGCAGCAAGCTCCGCAGAAACTGTTGAGGTCTTAGAGGTAAGTAAGGTGTTTAAAGTTGGCGAGTCTCCCTTGAACACTTCAAGTACAAAACCCTCCGTTTCTTTCAACATATCAACGCGAAGTTTCATGTAGTCTTCATCTTCGATATTTTTCGTTAATAGTTCATCGATTCCTAGCCATTCACGATGAAATTGAAGGATGCTTTTTTGAGCACGTTTATCATTGAGCATTCTCTGGGCTTCTTTGAGAATACCGTCTTCGCTATCCAAGTCTCCATTTTCTACGGCATCAAGGAGTTTTTTATCAGGTCCGGATTTCCAGAGAAAATAGGACATTCGTGTAGCTAATTCGTAGGGACCGAGTTTCAAAATATCGCTACGATCCGTCGCTTCTCCCTTTTCTATTTTATAAATAAACGCAGGGGTTTGAAGAAAGGCTGTGATCAATACCCTAACGCGGTCAGAAACCGAGGACCCGCTTTTTTTCAGGGTTTGAAGTAAATTCTTGTATGCGTTTTTTTCATCATCTGACACGGGTCGTCGATAGAAAAGAGGAGCAACGCGATCGAGAATCTGTTCAGGGCAGGTTTCGTCCTGAAGATCACAACCGATTTTTTCCTTATCAAGTTTTACGAAACGTGCAGCGATATCTTCAGCGACCGTCCGATAAGCTTCAACTCCATCAATATCGATCGCGGCGTTATTGGTTCGAAAAGGTCCCGTTTTTCCGTCGGAAGGTAGGTAGTCAAAACGTCCGTCTGGCATTTCGCTTCCAAGAATGAGAACAACGGAACGTTGGAATTCGGTTTGGGTTAAACGCTTAGCACCTGAACAATCGATACATAAAGGGTCGACCTTAGGGTCGACTTTGGGATCTACATCCGGGTCTTTTTCACCAATAATCGTTGTTCCCACAAAGGTGTCTTCAAGGTGATCACCAAAAAGAAGAATTTTACCTTCACAGGCATTTGTGGTTAAAAGCAGAAATAAAATGGGGATAAATTTTTTCATGTTAAATTCTCCAGTGGACCTTTTCCGAATTCTGGATTTCCGACCTCATTGACATCTTTTAGTCCCATCGCATTACATACCGAGACCAAAACTTTGTTCATTTTTGCTCCGCCATGTGCTTTTTGGGCTTTGGAAACATCCATGGGATCATGGGCGCCGTATTTAAGGTAACGTCCGGTTTTAAAATGCCCGACGGTATCGCCTTGAAAAAGTACGATTGGCACATTTCGATTTGAATGGGTTCCTCCCTCACTCATTTCAGATGCCCACATCATCACCGTTTGGTCGCGTACTTCTGGAAGCAATTTATCAAGGAGGTGTTCTTTCAACATTTTTGACCGCCATTGATTAAGATTAGCCATATTTTTACGGGCTTGACGCCTCCCTTCTTCGCTTACTCCAGAAGCACTCCCGAGCACTTCACCATAGTTCATAGTATGCGCAACAGTGTGGAATGAGCCGAAGTTTGAATCATATCCTTCTTCTTCCATAAAGCGTCCCGATCCTTCAGAATGGGGCCAAAGGAAACATGCCACTCTTGTGAGATCGCAGGCCATAGCGTGGGCCATAAGTTGGAATTGAGCTTTGGTGATTTCTGCATGCATGCGGAAATTTCGTTTATCACCATCAGAAAAATCGCGCGGACGCATTGGAACAATGCACATGCCTTTGAGGTCTACAAGACGTTCTTCAAGAGTGCGAATCCCATCTAAATGCACATCAAAGCGTTCACGATCGATTGCGGGAAGTTCAGGTCGTAACCTTTTAATCTCGCCGCGAATGAGGTCCAAAACGCTTTTTTGTTCCAATCGTAGTTTTGCAACCTCTTCCGAATTCCCGGTAACTCCGGCAAAAAGTTGGTCAAAAGCGCGATCAGGGGTTAGCACAGGATCAATGGGTTGGTCTGCTCCGCGATAGAAAGCTAATCCGTTTGGCCCTTGGTTTCCTCCATCTTGAGCCGCAGGCCATGTACCCCAATAATAGGCGTCAAAGGGAGTATCTTTTCCAATGCGTTCAGCGACAATGCGATCAATGGAAGGGGCTTGTGGCCAACCTACTTTTTCTGAACGAAGATTTCCTCGGGGACAAACGACTCCAGTAAACATACTTGCCATTCCAAAATGGCCAGCTCCATAAGAGAATCGTCCGTGATAAGAAGCCTCGTTATCTACACCATCAAGGACGAGAAGGTTGGATTTATAATCTTCAAAAGGCTTGAGAATATAGCCAAGTTCAAAGTCCTCTTCGCTTCCTGTACAACGCCAACGCGACATGTCGGTTCCCTGACCGTGGGCGACCATAATCAAACGTTTGGGTCCAGCAAGAGCCTCGGCTCGAGGGACTGGGAAAAAGGGAAGCAAAGCTGCGGCGGAGGCACTAATGCCTGCCGCTTTTAAAAAACGACGACGGTTCCATTTGGTCATGGGAAGTCCTTGGATCTAAATGTCTGATATTAACGCCTTAAGAATATCAAGAATTAACCCATAAGTCGACAATTATAATAAAGGGATAGTTTATGAGCTAAGGGATTAAGGTTCTTGTTTTTAAACTATCGTTTACTTTGCTTCGTTTCGTGGACCATGTTAGTGAAGTTGAATCATGATTATTCGATACCAAAAAGTTAAATCTTACACTTCCATATTAGGGCGTTGTTAACGTCATCTAAGTATCTCGAAATCACTAAGCAAAATTAAGTAAAACTATATAATAAGATTGAATTATGTCTCTTCCTGAAATTAAAATCTTCGATACCCTTCTTAACGAAAAGAAAGTATTTGTTCCCATCGAGCCGGGAAAAATAAAAATGTATGTTTGTGGCGTGACGGTTTACGACCTTACCCATATTGGACATGCTCGTGTTTTTATCTTTTTTGATGTGGTCCAGCGTTTTTTAAAGCAAATCGGATATGAGTTAAAATATGTACGGAATCATACCGATGTGGACGATAAAATTATCGCCAGAGCTGCTGAGCTAGGCGAAGATCCGCTTGAATTATCCCAACGTTTTATCAACGAATTAGATGCAGATATGGGACGATTAGGTGTGGCGAATGCGGACATAGAGCCCAAGGTTTCTACCCATATTCCGCAAATTATTGCGATGAATGAAACTCTAATCGAAAAAGGACTAGCTTACGAAATGGAGGGTAATGTTTACTATCGCGTTCGAGAATTCGAAGGCTATGGGAAACTATCAGGCAGAAAGCTTAGCGATATGGAGGTGGGACGATCGGGACGTGTGGATGAACCCACAGCTAAAGAATATCCATTTGATTTCGCACTTTGGAAGTCAGCTAAAGAAGGAGAGATCAGCTGGGATTCGCCATGGGGAAAAGGACGTCCAGGTTGGCATATCGAATGTTCGGCGATGGCGGGTGAACATCTTGGTCATAATTTCGATATCCATGGCGGCGGTCGCGATCTTATTTTTCCTCATCATGAGAACGAAATCGCCCAATCCGAAGGTAGCCATGGTTGTGATTTTGCAAATTATTGGATGCATGTGGGAATGGTAAATGTGGCGGAGCTTGACTCTGAGGGAAACAAAATCGAACGAAAAATGTCGAAATCTCTAGGGAATTTTTGGACCACACGCGATGTGTTAAAAGGATATCATCCTGACGCGATTCGTTTGTTCATGCATACTTCGCAATATTCGAAACCTATCACTTATGCGGAAAGTAATCTTGAAGAAGCAACTTTACGTATCGCATATTTTTACGAAACGCTCTCACGAATAGATGTTAGTTTAGGGCGTGCTGGCGGACTAGAACCAGAAGAGGCCAAACTCCTCCCGAATTTTAAAGATGTGATTTCAAGTTTTAGTGTAAATTTCATTGATGCATTAACCGACGATTTTAATACCCCGAAGGCTCTTGCAGTATTAGGAGAGGTCGCGAAAATCGGAAATGAGCTCACACAATCGAAGAAAAAACCTAATGCGGAGCAGGCCTGGACGATGTTTCGAGTTAAAGCCTGTATGGCTGAAGCTGGGGCATCGTTGGGGATCTTAGAGCGCGATGCTGACCAAGCACTCATAGAACTTCGGGATCTTAGAGTAAAAATCTTAGATCTAAATCCCGAAGAAATTGAAGCGAAAATCCTCGCCCGTAATGCTGCTCGGTCAGCGAAGGATTGGGATAAAGCGGACACGATTCGCAACGAACTTGACGCGATAGGGGTGGAGATAATGGATGGATCAGACGCAACATCGTGGCGTATTAAATTCGGTTAAGAGTTATTTTTCATTGAAGAGTGTTTTTATTCTTTGATCTTTTCTCATCGCTTTTTCCAATTCTTTTACGGTTTCCTCTACCGAAGATTGAGCAGAAAAATCGCCTAATGTGTCGGTACGTGTATCCGATATGGTATGTAGGTTTACTATTTTCGAGCGACGATTTTCGGGTCTTATCTTTTCGTGCTTTTCTTCATAGATACGAAAAATAGCCTCACTTTGACTGGAGATAATAGCTATTCCAGAAAAAGGTGTAAGGCGTCTTAATACATAAGTATCAAAATCTGCTTGCAAATAGGTTTCTTCATCGAACTTTTTTTGTATTAACGAACGAGGTAGCTTCAAGCAAAAACGCCCCAACGCGTCGGTTGTGGTTTCTTGAAGCATTTTTGGATTTTTTAATTTCTGGAAAATCTTAACTTTCGCATTGGGAATGGGAGTCTCCCCGTTAATTGCGACTGCGTTAGCCTCATTAATAAACGGGATTCCAAAAGAAGCATGAATGGAAGGCGCGAGTAGGGAACCACGTACGATTTGAGGATGGCGTTTCATTTTTTGTTCTTCTGGTGTTGCTCCTGCACATTTTACTGAAAACTCATCGCCTGGTGTAGCTTCATCTAAAATGGAGTCACTAAAAAATTCGCTTTCCATGGCGATCACTTTTTTATCTTTAGGTTTTTCTTGATCACAGTTCATGGTGCTAAATAAAACGAGAGCAGAAGTGAAAAAGAAGAGTTTCAAAGAAACAAATGGCATACTTTTTTGTGCAAGTTTTAACATGTTAGTCCATTCGAGTTGATTTTTATTTTACGGATCGTTAGTTTCCGCCTATAGGCGAAACAAAATTTAGATAGCGTTACTTATGACCCAAATCAACTTGTTCTTTCTTCTCATTACCACACTTCTTTCACTTGGCTGTGCTACTGGCGAGGTCAACGATGGAAATCAAGCCCCAGTCGCCAATCTCGGTGACGACTATATGATTGAGGTCGGGCAAGTGATCAAGCTTAATGGGGGCCTTTCATTTGATAAAGATGGAGATGAATTGACCTACCGATGGGAGTTAAAAACGCCCAAAGATTCAAAGGCTGATCTTAGTTCAACGAATTTTGTTTCTACGCAATTTACGATCGATGTTTCTGGTGTGTACGTGGTAAAACTCGTTGTAAATGATGGTCTTGTGGATTCCGCCCCAGATAAGCTCACGCTCAAAACGGCGATGGGCGAGAACGCCAAACCTACAGCTAGAATTGATACTTTAGAAAAAAAATTCCCCTTCGGAAAAACGATCAAATTTGATGGATCACCTTCTACAGATCCTGAAGGCGAAACCTTAACTTACGATTGGTTGATCGAAGGTGCTCCAGAAGAAAGTGTATCGGAGTTTGATAATTCGAAAGCGAAGTCGCCGACTTTCTCGCCGGACTTCCCTGGTGAGTACGAAATTTCCTTAGTGGTTAGTGATGGAACTTCAAAAAGTGATCCTGCGGTAGTGATCTTTGAAGTAGAAGAGGCAGCGAATAACGCTCCAATTGCAGATCCGGGAGCGGACAGAGAAGTCGCGCTCAATGATCGCGTTCAACTGGATGGGTCAAAAAGCACAGACCCTGAGAAAAGCACTTTATCTTATACATGGATGTTCAAATCCCGTCCGACGGGGAGCACTGCTTCGTTGTCAAACAAGAAAATCGCGACTCCTACTTTTGTTGCAGAGCAGGTCGGAGATTTTGTTATCGAACTGATTGTCAGCGATGGAAAACTGTCAAGTCCGCCAGTTTTAATAAAGATCACTTCAAAGAAGGGTAACCTTTCGGCAACTGCAGATGCAGGTCTGGATATAGTAGGGGTGGTAGGTAAAGAGTTTGTGCTTAATGGATCGGGAAGCAATGATCCTGAGGGACAAGCGTTAGTTTTTAGTTGGACACTTACCAAAAAGCCAGCGGGAAGCGTGGCAGTTATAGCGGTTTCAAACCAAGAAGAGATGGCTTTCACCGCGGATTTACCAGGGCAATATATTTTCTCTTTAGTGGTAAATGATGGTGAGGTGGATTCAGCTGCGGATACTATAAACGTGATGATAGAGCCCGCTAATACGGCACCGGTTGCTAAGGCTGGTGCGGACGTTTTGGGGTCTATTAACGATACTCTAATCCTTGATGGGTCCCTGTCGACGGATTCCGATGGTGATTCCCTAACTTATCTTTGGACATGGACCTCAAAACCCATAGGAAGTGCCACAACTTTTGATGATTCAACTTCATCTACGCCAGTCTTTACTCCTGATAAAAATGGGGATTATGTGGTGAGTTTGGTGGTAAACGATGGAAAATTAGATAGTAATCCGGATGAGATAAAAATTGTTGTTGGTTTTGAAATTCCGAGTCAAGAGGGAGATCTTGTGATCACCGAATATATGCCCGACCCACGTTCAATTGCGGATAATCTTGGAGAGTGGGTGGAGTTTTACAACCCTACAGGGAAAACTTACGAACTCAAAAACTGTGAATTGAGCGATCTGGATGGAGATTCACACATCATTCGAAACTCGATTATTGTTGCACCTATGTCCTATGTTGTACTTGCCCGATCTTCTACACCGGGTTTTACCCCCAAATATGTGTATAGTGGATTTGCGTTAGGAAATGGTGGCGATGAAATCATTCTTACATGTAACACCAAAGAAATTTCAAATATCTTGTTCGACAATACTTTCCCGCATCCGACGGGGGCTTCCGTCGCCTTACTTGATGCCAAACGAAATGAAATTGATAACGATAATCCGGCAAGTTGGTGTGTCAGCACAGACCCAATCGGTAACGGAGATTTCGGTACTCCTGGCGCCGCCAACATGCTGGCAACCTGCCCATAGCATCCAGCCCATAGCAACCTGCCCATAGCATCCTAGCATCCAACCACCCGTAGGCCTTTCTTCGTTAACTACGAAGGGCGATTTCTTAGGTTAGGCAAAATCACAATCCAAAGTATAAGCGATATTTCCCTCGTTATCTCGTTAAAA
>JAUTBZ010131449.1:0-10000 GCA_032361785.1 Lepetodrilus galriftensis
TGTAGCGCTACAATCGTTGAACCTGGGCGCCCCCCACAATCCAAGGCGTGGAGGTCACAATAGTGGTAGCCTACAAGAGCGTCGTGCAACGGGCACCAGGCAACTTAAGTCACCTTCAGCAGGGAGAGGGTTAAACATGGCTTTTGCTAGTCAACATGATTTATTTCCTGCATCAGTTTGATAGCTATATGGCTTCTGTTTACTATGAAATGTTAGAATAGTGCAGTTGATAGTATTGTAGACAACAAACCTGAAAGTTTGAGTTTGATTTTTTATTTGGGCTGCAGAATCTTCTGATTTCACATGCAAGGAGGGATTGAACGTGTGGTGTCTACTAGTTTGCAGTTACCTCCCTTGGGGTTATCCGTACCGGATACAGCCTGTGTGTATTACCAGATTCTTTTAGGTTTTCATCCCTCCATAAACATGTTAATATTGCTGAAATACTTTGAAGTACAGAGCAAAGCTACAATCCATTAACTCATGGCATTTTACACCGACGAATTATGATTTCTAATTTTGCTCTGGCTTCATATAGCTAGGGAATTTTTCTCTAGTATTATAAAACGAATGTTTTTATACTGACTATATGGCTGTCATTTTGCTCTGGCTTCATCGTCGCAAATGGGTGAAAGATTCCTGCAGCGACGTTAAACTCCAAACTCCATACTAGTATTCACTCTAGCTTCATACAGCTAGGGCATTTCCCCCTAGATTATGAAACGAATGTGTTTTATGCTAACTATATGGCTGTAATTTATCAACAGCCTATTATAAGCCAGGGTTCCTATTTCACAGCCAACACATTGCACGACAACAACCCATTTCATTGGAGGTCTCCACCCCCATCAGTTATGTTTTATTACAATTTTATCACCAAAAAATCATACACTATTATTAACAGGAAGGTCGGTTTAGATTGGGACACAATTTTTTTTCTCACCGTTAATAACATTTGCTATTTTTGGTGGTATCCCATTTCATTCTTCAATAAGGTCATTAATATTGGCACGATATTGTCATCTAGGTTACAAGCGGAGAAAATGACGGGGTTTTTTCAACGTAAAGAGACAGATCGAGATAGGTTCATCTTACAAGTAAATCCCCACTTTCTTACACGTTGTTAAGTTGTTAATTTACCCTCATTGGAGTAGAATGTCATTGGAGTAGAATGTCGTCGGAGTAGAATGTCGTTTGAGTAGAATGCCATTGGAGTATAATGTTATTGAGGTTGATGGAGGACGCCAGGCTGGGGTGTGCACCAATACCTCCGTGGTCATTAGTCTCGAAATAATACGGCCATTGATCTTCCTGTCTGACAGTACTTATACTAGAACTTGGGGAGAATGCATTTAGACCTGTGAACTTTGTGTACAAGAACGGTTGGAGGTATTGTTACGATGACCGATTTTAGAATCGCGCCAAGAGCAATACTTTGGAGGTTTCACCGTTATAGATCCTGTTTTTATTCCCATTCATTGTCTCCCCTGTCTGTATCATGGTTATTTGGTTCTTTACATGACATCGGCACTCCCCGACAAATGCCAAGAGTTTTCTCCCTTTATTTATTGTATTACTTTGATTGAAGGTATTTACAAAGATATGCAATAATACTGAAAATATTACTATATTTTGCTCTTTTTATTTTCCCCGCAACACTAATGGAAATTTCAAGATAGATTTTAGTTTGCAAATTTATTAGAATACAGAATAGCTGTCATTAGGTTTTATTTATGAACAGATATATGATTGGATTTCAAAATTAATATTCTACAAATAGTATACCTGAGGACATAATCTTACTAATATAAGTTAATAGGCTTTCTATTTTTAACAGAAGCTTGGAAGTAGTTTTCTGACAATACCTACTCTATCATGCCAAATGTTATTCTACTTTCCTGACAACAGCTATTGGCTACTCCATCTCTCATGCCAGTCGGCAGTGCCCGAGAAGTTGCAATAATGGTTCAAATGGTTTTGAGAGATTTCGTCTTGTATCGCAATCATAGGCGGTCTGACAGACCAGTCTAAAAATACTCCCTTTTCTAAATGATTAATTATGAAAGTCTTACTACGTATTTACTTTCTGTCACTAATGCTAACTTAAAGGTCGGCTGGCACAATCTGGATCTGCTATGATTTAATCTACTTTGTGTAATATCTTCCATATATATCCAGCCTGGGCAGATCATAATGTATTACAGCAGTGTACGATCTGAACTAGATATCATCCTTGGTCTTATCAGTACCAGCCGGTGCTCGCAGGTTAACTGCAACATTCAACGCTATTGATGCTGCGGGTTTCTTCCTGCCCTAAACTGACATGTCGTGATGTAAGTGAAAGAATATTGAAAGCGACTCCAAACCCCGATTTAAAAAGAAAATTGAAATAAAAATAATCTGAATTCCGTATTGGAGCTCATGCTTGTAGGTTTTCATCAAAGTAATGAATATCCACAATGCGCCTACATCTGTACATTAAAGTAAGAAACTATTGAAATCGAATTCATACGATTAAAAAACAAATTTATTAAACCAAAATGGTTTAATTTACTTGTACACCGTCTCCGACAGATCATTAATAAGCTCAAGTGTCGACGTTCACAATGAATCCGTCGTGATCTAACGAGGGCAGAAAACAGTCGGTAATCCATTAAGTCTTACACGACAACATTACGCGGTGATCTTGGAAGAATTGAATCGTGTTCCTGATGTTCTGGGACAAAGCGGAACTCCCTGGCACAGAACACCGAGGATCACGTGCACCTTTATTAACACGCTCTCTGACTTTGCGTCGCTGTAAATCAAGTCTCGTATTTACATCACAGAGGCGCTGTTAAATGAAATTTGTCAGTAGGAAAGATTGCCAGTGTTACGCTTGTTATATATTTCCAGTGGGACTCGCGGGCTGTGATATACTGGTACGGTGCCGTACTTTGCGGGGTTTTAATGTGACCGCGACATGATGAACGGCTGTGTTCAAGTATTCCGCTGTAAATTTGGCAGCCGGAAATACTGCAGTGCCTTTTTTTTCTTTCTCTTTTTTAATTTTATTTCAAAATTGGCTTTTCGCCATAACCATTTACAGCTGTAGGGAGACACTCTTAATGTTGGAAATGAGACTTTGGCATTGTCCTACGAGACATTTTCATTGTCCTACAAGTCAAGTATTTTGTCCTATAAGACATTTTAATTGGCCTACGAGACATGTGCATTATCATATGGGACGTATTAATTGTCCTATAATACATGTAAATTGACCTATGAGATTGCCCTACGAAACATGTGAGACGTTGGCATTTTATTACAAGACTTTTTCATTGTGCTAGGCGTTGTGTACGGTATCATATGCAAGTTCTGATCCCCTGTTCCACAATATAGCATACGAACTGCATCTTTACAACATAATTCACTTGCAGGGAAATAGTACCTCTGTATTTCCACTGTGATGAAGACCTGTTGGGTGGCTTTATTTTTGCCAGTCGTCTCGTTAAGTTAAAGGGCTGGTGGTACGGAAACTGCAACCAGTGTCCTCACTAGATAAATCTTGCTCAAACTTCACATAGTAGGACACTTTGTGAAGAAAAATACTAAATTTGTATTCCAAATGTATTAAATGTGACTTCAATCATTATAATCCTACCATAAGAAATGGACATTATTAGCCGTATTTGCTTTTTTTTTAAATGTAGATTTCTGACAATTTAATTTTTACTTCTATATTTCTGACATTGTAATATTTTTCTTTGGTTTATTTAATTTTTAGAGTGAGTTTTCTGATTGCTGGAAATTGAATTTAAATAGCTAACTATCGCAGTAAGCTAGATGTTATAGATTGTAACCTTTTCACATTTACAGATTGATAGCATCCCCATCACGTTCTGTTCTGTTTGATTTAAAATTAAGATGAGTATTTTACAAATGCAGACATAAGCTGATTGGTTTCTATTTTCATCGGTATAACGAAGAAGAAAAAAGCGCTGAATTGCTATGGATTTATTAAGCCTAAATGTCAAAACTAGTTGACCCAAGTACAGTGAATTCCATCTGAAAGCTTTTACAATTAAATGTAATGAATGTGAAATTGTACACAATGTCATTAAATATCATAGAATCCAATAACTATGAAGTATTTGTAACAAGCTGAGGTTTATTGGGAGAAAACTGTGATGTATAGAGTTCTATGTACCGGTATACTGATAAGCAGTGTCATAATCTCCGTTCTGTATCTCCGACACTTACTGCTTTATTGTGCTGCTAATCATGGCTGTCAGAATACCATCTGACAGTACCATTAGTAGCATATGACATTACCATCTGAAAATACCATCTGACAATAAATAATGAAAATGAAGGACATTGACAATATCATCTGACAACGCCATCTGACAATGCCATCTGACAATCCCATCTGACAATCCCATCTGACAATGCCATCTGACAATACCATCTGACAATGCCACCTGACAATCCCATCTGACAATGCCATCTGACAATACCATCTGACAATACCATCTGACAATGCCATCTGACAAGAAATAAGGAAAATGAGGGACACTTCACCATTGATACCATTGACCGAAATATCAAGTATGCTTTTAACTGTGGATTTAGCGCAATATAAACGTACACATTATTATTAGTGCCCTGTTATAGGTCAAGTGTCTCGTACTAAAAGGTATTGCTATGTCAAACTCTTACTTTAAATTAAAGTCTTAGCTTGCAATTTTATATATTTTAGAATCAGATTACTATAAATGTCTGCAGTCAATTTGAAAGATAGGCAGGAATAACTCTGCGTTAACCCTCTCCCTGCTGGATTAGGCACATGTACTGCTGTTCAGGGCATCTTCAGTTGCCTCCAGGATGGAGAGGGTGAACTACACAATCTATAAGTTTTCTTCCATTTTTCTTTAGAGATAGCTTGGTATAGCAGGATACCATTAGAAGATAAGTGTGACGACAATGGCCTTTTCTTGTATTTGTATCCTTGAATCTGTCTCCATTTTTTTCCACTGACAGTAATCCGATACTACGTCTTTGATCAATAGATCTGATTACTTCGTCAACAAGGTAGATGTGCAGTAATTTGTTGGAAATTTCTTAAAGAGTACATAATCGTGCGATACTCTATCATTATTGTTTTACTTTATCAATAAAACAAAGTTTAATTCATCGATCAGATCAGGTTTGATGTAATCATAATTTGATGACTATATCGGACGAAGGCTTTGAATTCCAAATGTCAACTGTCAACTCGCCATGTTGGCCTGTTAGAACGAGCTACGACATACAAGCTCAGGTGTTTCAAATGCTCTTCTTCTTATATTACTTCAGTAATAGTTGCTTTCAGACAATATATTGCGTTTTAGATAGAATTTTTATCAAACTGTTATATTTTTTTTCATGCTGTGATCTTTTGCTATATATGTGGGTTTTTTCCCATTTCGATTGTTTGATGTTGCTCTTGTGAAGAAGCTGATGGAAATATTGCTCAAGTTACGCAGTACACAACAGTCCGAGATTATAGGAGATGATAAATATGATGAATTTTTCAGTCATATTTTAGTTTGGTACTTTGACAACAAATATAGATTGAATACACTCAGGTAGTATACAAATTGTATAATATTTAAATTGGAAATAACATTATAAAATAACATTTTAAAAAGTATAAAATAAGTTATAAAATAAAATTTAAAAGAAATAAAATAAAAGAAATAAAAATACAAACAAAAAGAAAGAAATAAAAATACATTTAAAATAATTAAATGTTACATTTTCCTCTACTATGTACCATCAGTACTTATGTTATGTTTATTTTTATCTCCAGACTATTCATGGATAACGTGTAAACGAGTTAATAATCTAGTTTTTCACGAGCACCATTTCTTTGCATTTCTCGTCACATGTTCTGGATTGTAACAATAAGTCGTCTTTATTTAATATTTCCCCGCATCTATATCTGATTTCCACTCTGGCCCCCTGAGATTCCATCCCCGTGCCACATGGCTATCCAGAAGCCGTGTCAGTGGCTAAATTGTGGCTAAGTTGTGGCGATATTTTCATTATCTGTCTACACCTCGAAGCGTATGGCTACTGACACGTAAATCAAGACGGGCTTTCATTTGTTCTCTGGATGCGATATGTTTGGCATATATCATATGTAATATAGGCTGTATAGAAATACGTGATTTCCCACGAGAGTGTCGAGAGTGTCACAACCGTCCGATGTCAGGCAATTTATCAGAGAAAACAGGCCAGTGAAGTGTCTACTGAGATTCCTGTGAATGAGTACGTTGGTTTTAAGTCTGGGGAACCGTTCTGAGGAAATCGTATCTACCAGGGGTGCGTTCAAGCTGTAATACATATTGCTACAGAAGCCGTTCAGCAGCACGCATAGCAATACGTATTAATACTTTTCACTACGGGTCTGGAGGCCGTGCGCTGTGTAGGAAAAGCAATACGCACGAAGCCGTTCAACGAGCAATACATGTAGGAAAAGTATTGTATTCATGTATTCTACCTTGAACGCACCCCTGATGTTTCCATTCCAACGTTTTACAATTCTAACACCTCCCACAAAACGAAGCTCAAGGGCAGAAACACAATGTGGATCAACACAGGTTTAGCACTAATGGAGTTTGACATTTTCGACTTTGCAATATCTCATGGATTTCTAACAACGGGCGGTATTTCAAACAGCGTTAGTTGAATTACGTCGAAATAGTCAGCGATTCCTCCTTGGCATACAGCTGCCCTTGTATATCTCCTATACACTATATCTCCTATATATCTCTGAATATTGCTCGGATATCAGTTGTGTAAACACGGGATGAACTACTATGAAGGTATCATTTGAAATTAAAAGCCAATGAAGATCAATATACAAAACTACTTCAAAGCACTGACTTTACTGCGAGTTCTAGGTATGCAACACAAGCAGAGATTTTATGACATCATGAAGACACCACGTCTGAATGTTTTACATTTTGCGGTTACCGACGTGTTGTTGGATGTCTCCTGGCTGTTTTTATCAACAACATGCATAATATATTTAGTAGCGGTATGCGTTAATCCCCGCAAGAGGAACTATTCGACAGTTGATCCGCGGGCTTCCCGCACCGAGTGCCAAGTAAGCGCACCTAGGCCTACTTCTATAGGATCTTATTTTAGAAATATTTCTGAGCAAATCGAACCATAATGTTTTATTACTTTCAATAGGTGCTGCTTTACTTCAACGTTCAATACTTAATGATGGCATTAACCAGCATCGTCAATACAGAGGATAATTATGTACATGTATGGCTTGCACTCTGAAGAAGTCTGCCAGGCTAGTTGTCGTATTCCCGTAACGTCAAAACGGTTAGAATGTTGTCCTCTATCTTAATTTATCTTCCTTTCAAGATTACCCACTCCAATATTTACTAAATTCTCTGACGTGACAGCGACTCCTGATCAATTAGAATACACTATCCCGTGTTTCCTGCCTCGGTAAAGTGGTTTTCTGTGCGCTATTCAAATTGAAATGCCGTGTTATATGAAGTTAAGGTCCCGGATTACGAATATGTCTACAGTTTGATCGGCCGTGCATCCTGACTAGCAGCCTATGTCTACACCAGATGTGATCTGGCATAATCAGGGTCCCATTTCACGAAACACGTTAAGTTGTAATGGTTTCCACTATAGATAAGGTCAAACATTCGATGTACTAGTAATTCATCCTAGCCTATGTCCTGCTCATAGCAGTCTCCTCTTCGAGATATCCACGTGAACTAGAAGAACATGATTTTTGACAAGTATGTGTAACGTTTATTAGAATACGTGTGGGATTGTTTTACCAATATAAATCAATACTAGTAACTCTGAAACTAAACTGGTTGTTCACAGCATAATTTAAAGTCTCAAATAGGTACATATTTGCACGAAAGGTATTTCAATGGGAGATTTGGGAAAGGTATTTCAATGGGATGGGAGATTTGGGAAAGGTATTTCAATGGGAGATTTGAGAAAGGTATTTCAATGGGATATTTTGAAAAGGTATTTCAATGGGAAACCTGGAACATTTGCAGTCATGGTTCTAATTCAAATCATTGTTGACAGGAAAATACAGCATCGTGCAGCAATACGTCTACCATGACCTCTTTCCTATGTATACTAGTTCTCATTCACAACATTAGCCCCGTTGCAGGCTCGTGACGTCATGTATCTGGAGAGATGATTATACTCCAGAATCACAGATGGGTACAGCTCCTGCTTGGATGACTTCCTACAGCCCGTGCTGCTGTGAGAACTGATGTGGAGGAGGTACGTCGTCCTTGATACCGCCTGGCTACAGTACGAGGAACCTAGCATTACTCGCAGCACATACATGAATGACCTACGTAACATTGGCCACCTATAATATTATTTGCAGTTACCACACTTGAAGCTGGGATTTGATTGGCAGTCGAGATAATTTCCTTTCATTTGTACATATTAATTTCAATATAGTCGTTATGAATGAACGATGAAGTCAAAGAATGTCACTTTGTGGATGATTTTATTAAATGTTGTAGAAATTGATAAATTAAACATTGTTAACACATTGCAATATATTTTTTTTTAATGCATTTTATATAAATGCGTTATATAATATAATAATAATAATAATAATAATAATAATAATAATAATAATAGTCATGGATAGTTATGGTGCCCCAAATCAACTCCCTGTTGTACAAAGCGACACATATATAAGTAGGTAAAGCTAGACCTATTTTAATATGAATTATGTTGGCAGAATGAGGTGGGCGTTTTTAAAATAGTTCATTTAGATTCTGATGTAATAAGAACCAAAATGTTGAGTTATAAACCCATACCATCTCCCACGGTGTTAATATGTTAATTATGATATATGAACACAGAAGCACAAAACTAGCGTCGTACACAGTGGAGCAGAATCTCTGGCAGTAAAGCTGCACTTCCCACGTCTAGTCGCAGAGTACGTCATGTGGAGTAACGACCCGCTGTACAATGCAACTCGTGGGCGAACATGGTGCATGTGACGTAATAACTGCATTATACGCTCACTGTTGTAGCATCAGACTGAAAACCTAACGCTCTATACTATGTCGGCATCCTCTGAAGTATACGGATACACTGTCAGTTATCTCCCTTGATTCTCAGCCATGGTTTTTAACGATTTATTCGAAACGTCAGTGGTATTAAAATCCAAAATAACGAAATACTGTGTAGACTAAATATGTCCAATGTCACGTGATATTTTGTAATTTGATTAAGCTTGTAAACGGCTCGTATCAATTGTTTTATATCGTATGTTATGCTATATTAAATAGTTCAATGTATCTTCCTTATCTATTGGTGATATACACTGACATCTGGATACGATTATGGTATTATCTCTAATACCCTCGTATAACTAATCATAAATAGCTGTAATACTTATTGATGGCACCAGTAAAATACTAGTATTCAGCCGCAAGCTGTTTCCAGCGGCCAAGTTAACACTAAGTAATTAGTTCTTGTAAATAGATGATCAATACATATTATACATATTATATGATACATCGTAGCAACTTAGGTAGAATGTGCACAAAATAGTTTAACGTGCGCGCAACATTGATTCATATGCATATAGCATAAACTTAGTAGGTAATATGCAAGTAATATGTTTCAATAAGCACACATTATATCTTATATTTTGTTATGGCATGCACACTATATAGATTATTAGTAGCTTTAGCACAACATCATCAAATTCACAAACCCGTACATATTTGAGCGTAACCCCATAAACTCAAAGTACTTTTCCAGACACCTATATATCGTGGTTCTGTTTCTAAATTTAAACTAAAACAAATATCGCAACTTTGGGACATATCATTAGTATCGAGATGTGTTTGCTGATTATTGATATACCTTCCATGTACAAATACGATCAACCGATTTCCGATGCTACATAAAATCTTGTATTAGCACATGCACGATTTGTCAAAGA
>JAUTBZ010131460.1:0-30453 GCA_032361785.1 Lepetodrilus galriftensis
GAATCGATTCACAAAGACAGAATCGCGTATCACGATACAAGAGGTAAAATCGTGATGCACCGATGCATCGGTGAATCATGAAACCCCTAACATACAGTGTGTTCTAGAAGTAAGTATCAGAATAGTAAGCAGGACGACATGCGATGACAATGAATGCATTGCCTATGATAAAACACATTCAAAGCATTCAATTTATAACATAATCTGTTTGCAACAACTCGTAATATTCATCCATAGACCAACTGCAATCTGTTTGTTGTCTCGGTCTGTCTGTCTGTCTGTTTGTTTGTCTGGATGTAAGACTGGCTGTCTGTTTAAACCATAAATATCTAAAGAATTGTTGTTTATCAATGTAAACTGTCTGCGATACGTTGTCAACAGGAAACTTTAAAATGTAACTATTTATTTATTTGAGCACAATAATTAATCCTAAACATTTTTCTTATGTTATACTGCTAGAGAAAAGTGAGTGAGTGAATATGGAGTTTAACGTCGCTGCGGGAATCTTTCACCCATTTGCGACGATGCTAGAGAAAAGAGGGAACTGTAATTACATTAGCAGTATGCCTGGTATAATAGTTATTACGTTCGATCATTTGAAAAGCTCACTTCAGGTTACCTTTTCTTCATTTTTGTTAATCTTTATTTTTGTTAATCTTTAAAAAAGCATTGCCCCTCAATCTATTGTACTGATACAAGAAATGCACGATATTTTTCAGGTGTAAATATGTGAGAAAAAATATATGACAGAAGAACTGTGTATTATTTTTAATTACTTATCAGAAATTTATCACAAGAGATAGATATTGGTCTAGACTTCAAGCTTGTGGTGTACAAATAGATAGAGACTACCGTAGTCTAGACTTCAAGCATGTGGTGTACAAAGTGTTGAATGTAGTAGACGTCTGTACTGCTGTTATCTGGAGATACCCTACCCGGAATTGATTAACCCTCCCTATGCTGATGTCAACTGTAGATGCCTTAAAGAGCCATACCTATGCCTAATCCAGCAGGTGGAGGGTTAAATGGAACTTGAACCTGTCAATCAATCTATACGAAATAATCTTTTTTACCCACCAACAAATATCACTCATTGTGCACCACCAACCCACTCGCTGTTTCCACCCACCCTGAACTGCCATCACCACAATGGAACTTTGATTTATCATCAATTAAATACATGATATCTGAATATGTTTTTAAATACACCAACAAACACCCCTTCATCCACCCGTACCACCAACCAACCCACACAACCCACCACTCCTCACCCCACTTTATAACCTCCCTCCCCTTGGACAGGTACAGATATCACTACGCAGTGCCCTGATTATCTCACCCACCCCACCGACACCACCCCACAAACTCCCTCCCCTCTGGCAGGTCCAGATATCACCACACTATATCCTGATTATCTCAACCACCCATCCATCCACCCACCCCACCGACACCACCCCACAAACTCCCTCCCCTCGGGCAGGTCCAGATATCACCACACCATGTCCTGGTTATCTCGGCGCACACAGTCACGCCTGTGTATTATCTCGCCAGCCAAATTAGCATCGCGCACGAGCTCCGTAGCCTCGCCACCGCATTTCGCCGGACACACTGTCTGGCTCCGGTCTGCACCTGCACCATGTGTGCACCGAGACAGGAATAGTCACAACATCATCAACAGGCATTACAATGTAGACAAATACGCAGATTCCGAGAGCGTTCGCACGATTCCCTCTCCCTCCCCGTATGCTCGATTCAGTGGGACGTACTCCAGCGGGCCGACGTTTGTATTCGCTCCAAGAATCCTGCATTCCTTTGTAATTTAATTACAACAATTTGCTACCCTCTCCAGGGTACGTCATAAAAGGGGGGGGTTGAAAATGTTATTATTCATGCCCGTAGCCTCAGATGTTGTACTGTAGCTAATGTTCATTTCTGCCATCTAATTATATACAGCCCTAGACAAGTCTAGACTCTCCGTGAAATTAAGACGCAACAAAAGCAACCTAACAGCCGCGATCACCACGCTTGGCAAGATGGATAAAGCCGAAATCAATACTGGGGAATAATGATGATAATGATAATAGATGGAGGTGTATCTCATACTTTAGTTGACATTTGGGAAAGATAACGTCTGGGTCTAATGAACATGGAACAATTACCAAGATTACTAAAGTCTGCACTATTTTTGTCCGTTCCAGATTGAACCGATCCAGATGTATGTCTGAACAACACGTATGTAACTGTATATTATCTATTCATCATGAGTTCTAACTTTTGCAAATCACTGCGTAGATAATATGCAATGGCAAAGTATGCCTGTCAAGGTATTCAAATGGTATAACTTTTTTATGTTTTTGTTTGTTTGTGTATATTTTTATATTCTAATAATTTCATAATCTAGGATTTTTTATTTATTTTATTTTCTATTCTAAGAGAGCTAGAGAGGAAAGAGATAAAGGAAGAATGAGAGAGAGAGAGAGAGAGAGAGAGAGAGAGAGAGAGAAGGAAGGATGCCTGAGAAAGAGATGGAAAAGGAAAGAGAGAAAGGAAAGAGAAAGAGAGAGAGGGATGGAAGAAAGGACAGAGAAAGAAAGGAAGGATACCTCTCGTTTTCTCCCCAATCTCCTCAGACCTTCTGGATTTCAAAAGTAATCTACTTTCTGTCTGGGTCCAACAGGTATGTATGTAAAGGGTTAATTATCTGTCTACATCAGTTTCCAGGTGATTTGCCACTCTGCGGCCCATCCGTCAATCCCTAATTCCCTGGCTAGTGGTGCCGCTGGGAAAAGCAGGCTGGCAGACATCGGAATGGTGCCTGAATACTGTCCTCCCAAAACCACATTCCCCTGTCAGACGGTGGAAATGGTGTGGAAAACCAAGCATCTTACTACATCAGTGTCAATCTTTGAGCGGCACTAAACTGTACTCACAGGAGTGCAGCTATGTCCTTAACCCTTCACGTGCTGTGCCGACATCGCGCCAACAAGCAAAAGGTCAATGCAAGACAGCATTTGAACAACAGAAAGATTATTTATTTAAACTCGTATATTCTTTATATTTTTTTATGAAATATTTGTAGCACTTCTATTTAATATTAATATTAATAATAATAATAATAATAATTAATAATAATTCCTAGACACTGAGCTACTGAGTACAGATCTTGATAACACTAAACCTGTAAACCTGACTTTAAAAAATAAATCAAATTAGAAGGTGAGAAGATCAAAGGTCAGTTTAAAATGGAACACTAATGTGTATGTAATGAGTGTGTTCACGCGCTTGATACATTACACCCCGGGGTAACACTAATAGTAACAGCACGATAAGCATGCTTGACCCCCATGGTGACCTGTCCATCCTGCTGATTACACAGGAACTGACCAGAAAACAACCATGCCCCTCCATCATTTATTACCCTAGATAACATAAGCATCGCAGCTCATTGAAATCGTCATGAAAAATAGGAAATGGGCACTAACATTAAGAAAATGGAGATAACATTAAGAAAAATTAGGGTGGAAATAGAAATCTGGCTTACGAATCAAACAGAGAAGATGAGTACGAGTGCATCGAGACACCCTAATGAGCCGCGCAAACACAGACGGAGACGGGCCAAGATCCCATTATTATGTTTATGTAATGTCTGACCTGAGCTAAGCGGCTATCGCCGGAGGTGGTGGATTGAACAACAGTACTAGCTCCAGGACAGTTAAAGGCTGGGTCTTGGTATGTACAAGTCGGCCTGGTATGCTGGTGTCGGCACGACCTAATGAAGTCAGTGTGACCAGACAGGGAGCAGTGTTACATCATTGATTTATGTGCATTCGTTTCATTAGGCTATCTGTAATCTACATGCTTTCTGTGTGTGGAAGTCCGGCTGAAACGTCTCCAGCTATCCTCGCACACTTACTTATCCAGATTAAAACCCATCGTTGAAGAAGCGCAGGTCCGCCGTTATCGTTCCTGCGATTATACGGAAAAAATGCCACGAGAGAAGGAGAGATAGAATATATTAAATGGCGAGTTTTATCCAGCAACGTCTGCGAAAACAAGGCTGGGGACTGATTTGAAATCGTGGTCGTCATCAAAGGTTACAATATGTCAGGATTTAGATATTGCAGACTTTTACCTACATCTGAGAATGTTTTCAAACCTTTGTTTACTTCAATTATCATTTTTAAACATTAAGTCGAGACAGATTTTAGTGAATGCATTAGGTAAAATCAGCACAAATGTAACACTAAAAAATAATGCTGAAATGCTTAGATTTTTTTAATAGATATTTTCTGATTGCCGAATATACCATTTATGAGTTAACATTGTGTATATCAATTATATGTCATCCTTTAGGAGGTTAACATGAAAAACATTGGCATGAAATACATATCTGGACCATCATAATTAAAATAAATGATATCTCAAAGTGGAAATCAATCAAACGGCAACAAAAAAATCTGAAAACACTATTACTATAATCAAAATTAATAACAAATCAATAATAGTATCTTCATATAATCGTAAAAAAAATACACGCGGTAAATGAGTTTTTCAAAACAATATTACTATAATCAATACCTAATAGAGACAAATGACAAGCTAGTGTGCAAGGCCCTGTGCCTGTTGCCGGCATGACTGCTTCGTGTTACCTAACTAATGCCATTGATTGCTAATACTATCATAGGTAATGTGCCTGTCAAGTCAATGCTGTTTTCGTGCTTTTGAACACATCGATCGGGGGTCGGGTTTATTTCCAGAGAATGTATCCCTGCTGTGAGATTCTGTCTGTCCCTGGGTAGGCTGGGAGGGACTTTGTGTATTATATTAATTTTAGAGAAATTTATTATTTCTAGTGCAGACGTTGCAATATTTCTTAATTGATGACATGTAACTATGAAGTGCTGTTCTTGGTTCAAAATAATTTCCAAAATACATTACATATTTCTAAATATTTAAAGACAATATAATTTCAATTATGCCAGGGTCATTTAATTATTCATGTTATCATTTGAAGAGATAGTCACCAAGGTTGCAGTCAGTGAAATTGTCAGTTTCATATTATATAACATCTTCGTAAAAACTGTTAGAAATGTTTATGATTAATAACCGTGTGATTATCAGGTAACAAGTAATAAGATCCCATTCACATCCACAGCACAAGTGAAGTCTGTGCTGCTTTTTGGATAAATTTTAATTATGGATTAATTTAATGCCTTCCCCTCTCTCGTGAGGGTGATATAGACACAAGATATGGTGACATAGACATGAGAGCAGTGTTCGAAATAATGAAAATAATGAGGGGGTCATTCTCCATAGGCCCAATGCTAAAGGTGGTTAAATCTGTAATTTTCCGGTGGGTCACACAGATACCTTTAACATTGCAGATTTTCAAATGACCCCCGGAACCCCTATTAATTCGAACACTGTGAGAGAGACATAGACATGAGAGAGGATGACAGACACGAGACAGAGAATGACATAGACACAAGATAGGATGACGTAGACACAAGAGATGATGACAGACACGAGAGAGAATGACAGACACGAGAGAGGATGACATACACGAGACATAGACACGAGCGACAGACACGAGAGAGGATGACAGACACGAGAGAGGATGACTTACCTTGGTTAGTTTTTGCTGCAACTGACAGGACTGTCCATAGAAGTGATGTGCAGTAAACAAGGCATACAGCCACGAACAAACTCATTCCGTCAAGACCGAGGTTAACCCATCACTAGGAAAGTCTGATCGCCCGAGCTAACTCCAACTGCTGGACGCGATATCATCCTCTTTAACGGACATTGCAATTAGCTTTCAAAGTCAATTTGGAGTGTCTCACAAATTATTAAAAAAAAAAGATTTTCAAAAATCCTTTTTTTTAATTATTAAATTTGGTATCGGTCCTGGTTGTTTTGCATTCATGATATATGCAAGCCACAGGTTATTATCGATAGCAGGCTACGTAAGCCGCCTGGTTTGGCTGCTTCTAACAATGCTAATCGGGTAGGTAGTTGATACCTGACATTAAAGTAACATCCATTATGGATGTAACACCAGTCCCACACAATAGAGTAAAGTTTAAAGTTTGTTCTGTCCTTGTTGTCTCCGTGTGCGACAGACAGCGGCTCCTTCATACATCACTGGGCACACTCACTCCGCTGTGGTGTAGCCCGCCTTAGCCTTCCAGCTCACAGACACACGGGTAAATCCATAGACACGTTTCTTTTCCTGCCAGTGTTTTTTGATAATTTTCCTTCGTCGTCTGGTCCCTGCAGTAGTCGTTGCTCTCACATAGTGGAGGAGGGATCTGTCCCGAGCAGACGACACAGTGCACAGACGTGTTGGAGTCGCCACATGCAGCGCTGCGCATCTCCGGAACAGCAGACGGGCAGAAGACGTCAAAACAAGTGTCGTCTGCCGCTGGTGTGGGCTGGGTGGTGTCCGCACGCTATCCGTTACTTCCTGGTGTCCTGTGGCAGGGCCGGGGCAGGACAAGGGCATGCAGGACAGGACCCTCTCCCTCTCTGGCAGACGGCTGGCTACGAGGAGGCCGCAATAACAACAACAACTGGTCCCCCTGCCATCAGCTATATTGTCACTCACACCCCAGACAGCCGGGTCATGTCACTGAAACCTGCTCTCTCCCGTGGTGTTAGCACAACTTATCTTTCCAGCTCCGCACAAACTTCAAACTTTTTAGGTCAGCTGCTGCTGCGCATTTTGCACGAGTGGCTTTCGAATTCCTCCGGTGTGAATTCTGTCCCGTCTTTTTGGTGGCGGATGCACCTCACATGCGCACTTGTGCACGTGACGTCACCGAGAGTAGACGCCGGGCGCACTGCGGTTCCACAGGTCTGGCTGACTGCACACCCGCGTGCCGTCCGCCCAACAGACTGGGTGCACTAGTGTGCAGCTCCGCACACTGCATGCACCGTGTAGTCAGGGCCTGCAACTCCTCCTGCCTTACACAGCCTGCGCTCCTGTTCTTACCTGAAACAGACAGGAGGACCTGTTAGGGTTCGCCAATTTCATACATATTGATACGCATATTTAGACTTTATATCTGCATGAAGTATGCACTCAAATAACAAAAAGATAATAATGCATATATATGTGAGTGAATTATTATTTTATGTTATTTCACTCACTCATTATTTAAATTTTATTTTAGTGCATATTTCATACAGATATTAAGTATTAAATAATGAAAATACTGAACTATAAATTGTGAATATCTTATCTCCGTCTGCGAAATAAAATGCTATTTTTTGGCATACTAAATTTATTTATTTAAAAATAATAATTTTAAATAAATAAAAATATATATTCATACTGTGCTGTATTAATTAATAAATGTTTATTCAACGAGATATTTAGGAAGTATAAGGGATTATTGTTAGAAAATATAAAATATTTATAAAATATTTCTCATTTGAAATGTCACAACTAAAAGTAGACATGTGTTATATCAATCACATGTTCATATTCAATATGATAAAATATTTCTAGTACAGTCAATGTGCTATTTATGAAAATATGACATTTGTAAGTAGATAATACATCTCAAGCATATCAAAACTAATACATCTCTAATGGAAACGTTCTCTGCAAACAATAGGTGTAGGTCAACATTGATAAGAATTCTAAACTCTTAAATTTTAGATATTTTTGAGATTTTAAGATATGAAATGTACAACAGTTATAAATTTTGAAGAGATATGTACATGATGTATTACTATTAGCTATGCCTAGCATATACTATTTTAAAAACAAGTGTGGATACACTGACCATGAAATTCTTCTTGTAACTGACTCAGGAATTATATATTTTGAGATATTGAAATTAATCTAAGAAATTATTTTAATCAATGAAAATATAATATTTTTGTAACAATTTTTATAAAACAATGACATTGTTCTACATGGTGAAAGAACTAAGTAGCTTCTTTGCTTCCTGTGGGTACCAATGTGATGTTGACATATGGCATAAACATATCAGATGTTGTTCACATTTGTGGTAGGAAAAGCAGACACAACCTCGTTGACGAGTACATATGTTTATGACTACCTACATGCAAAACTGCCATTAACAATATGGAAAGTACATTTCATGCCATAACTCCGACTAGGAAAGTCATTCCAATTGCTCATTTGAGATAATTACAACTTTTCTGAAAATATTTATCACTTCTCTCAGACCCGCAAATCAAACTTGGGGAACGGTAGCCATTGGAAGTCATAATTCACATGTATCTGTTAGTGCATGTGCACCTGGGAGACTTGGACAGCGACATATGCTGACATTGTACCTCAACCTTCCCAGCATATGGAAACCATGAAGGTGGAATTTGCTTCCCTGTAGCGGAGGAGATTTATACCAGTATCCACCTTGGCCGTGCCAAGGAAATAAATACAAATGTGAAGTTGTAACAGTAAGAACAATATAACAAGAACCAAGTCGTAACACTAAGAATAATATAACAAGAACCAGAAAAGTCAGACCCAGTAGTAACTATAGATAGACCATGAATTAATGTGAAGACACATAAAGTCAGCAAATGCCATGTACAAGAATTCATACAAAAATACTACGGTAAAGACTGTGAATTAACATGAAGACACATAGTCACTAGTTATGAGGTGGAAAAACAGCAAATGCCAGGAACAAGAATTCATATAAAAATACTACGGTAATATGCAGCATTTTTAAAATGGTTGCCATGGTCGCAATATCGAGAATCAGATTTTGATGTAGTTAACAAAGTGTTGGTTCAGTCCATCTGACAAAACGAGGGAAGAAGTCGACAGTTAACGACATCAACGACGTCAGAGCAAACTATCTGTGGTGAAAGCATACACTGAAAGCACCACCATTATACACTGGTTCGGTAATACTCACTATTTCAAATCAAAATGTGTGACGCATTCTTATACACTAATCAAACACTGATCAATAAGGGCCTTGGAGGAAATACGTAATTATTTCTCTACGGTAGAGACCAGTCCACTATTCGAACATCTCCATCATTCTCAGACTGTATTTCGTTTCCAAACTGACAGTTATATGTTGGCCATTGTTTAAAATTACCATCAAGTTCAGTCACCAAAACTGATGTGTTTTGGATATCCACTCAACTGTTTACATTAGCCTGTCAAGTTGTAGTCTAATTTTCCTGTACATTATTCAGGGGCCTTATGTTACACGTGCAACTAACAGAAGGCAATGACCTTAAATGGGCAACGTTATATATATCAGAATCTCTACCTTGAACACAGAATATCTTGAGGAATAGAGCATATATATATTTACATCAGAATGACTGCCTTGAAGTCGGTCTACCTTGAGGAGTATTCAAGTGTAAATATGTTTTACATATCTAAAAGAATGCCTACCTTGAACACAGAATATCTTGAAAAGTAGCCTAAGGTACATATATTTTACATACAGTATATCATAACAACCGTGAACACAGAATATCATCAGGAGTAAACATATTTTATATATATTGGAAATGCCTATACTGTACACAGTTTATCTTGATGAGCATCCCAAGATACATATATTTTACGTACAGTATATTAGAAATCCTACCTTGAAGACAGAATATCATCAGAAGTATCCCAGGGATGCTGTACATAATTCATTCTATCCACTACGTGACCAAATGTAAAGTGTGTGCTACATAGAATGAATACACAGACAGGCAAACAGTGATGTCATGCTGTCAAACAGAGCGCAGGCACATCAGAACCCAAGCAGACATTTCCTCGTCTGGCCCCAGCACATAGACGGCGTCTGACGTGTCTAAGAAATACAAACAGACAAATACGTCCCCAATCGTGCACTTTGTATGAGACAAGAGTTGAATAAATTCCTGCATTCAACCAGAGAAGCGCATACGAAGCAAGATACCACAGCTATTCAATACACCACCGTGTCAGACAGACCACGGAATATATCGGCCGAGAAATCTGAAATAGAACATAGCCTGTCTGGCAGGGAAACCCACGGTAGCAAGTTCACGTTCTCTCTGCACGGAGCTGACAATATAATTAAGACATAATTAAACTACTAATTACCAGCATAAAGCCCTTGACCTCATCGTGTTCTCGGCTGTCAGGCCATGGTGCAAGTAGAACCGTTCTACCTGTGGATGTAGAACTACTAGCTATTGCCCGTGTCTGCAGAACTGTCGACACTGCCAAGTCAGGGCCCCTTACCGAGGCTTCTCAAGAATTGATTTTCCTCAACCCAGACGGAGCCCCTGACTGGAGGCCCCTGAATGTCACAGGGACAGCTGACAGAAAAAGCCTACTTAGTTACGCAAAAGATCATGACCCAAGCCACATAGCATTGGGGTGCACACACTACACACTAGCGACAGCACATCTCACTATACTGTGTGTGTTGCTCAACCAGTGGAGAGAAACTGGGTGAACGTAGTCAGACGGTCGGGTCGGTCATACCACAGTCAGACGCTTACACGAGTACACCTAGACATCGATCATACAAATCTATTTGTGACTGGCCTCCTTTCATACCAGTCCAGCAGTCATGAAATTTAAATTTTCATACGAGTAAGATTTATGCATGTCTCCTCCTGGTGGAGTGTATCGTGTTGCCGACAAAAACCCGTCCTTGGTGTCTGAGCATGTCCGGCTGACTTAGAGTATGGATGACAGTCGTCGCTATAACTGTCAATCAAAGATATATAATTATTACTTCAGCATTGTGTGTAGGCCACCGACATGTATCTGATAACACAGCAAATTGCTCGTCTGGATAGGATTTACATCGTCAAATAATGTATGTAAAGTAAAGAATATTTATTGGTTAAGAAAAATAACAAAATTAAATGTAAAAAGCACTATTTGAATACCATAGATTAAAATTATTCCTACATTTCGTTCATAAAAAAAATAAAATTCCATAAAATCTTGCTATAAAAACTAAGTATTAAATGTCCAGGTTACAAATAGCCACAGATGGGTTTCAGCAAGCACTCGGTAGTGTTTCTAGTATTACACTCGAAGATTACGTGGAGCTAAATGCGAAATAGAAAAAGAAAATTTCTTCAACATATATTTCAGAAATTCATTTTAAAATAGCATTGGTACATGATAATCTAAAAAGATATTTCAACTGAAACTAAAAATGTCTTCACTTCCCAAAATATCACTGTCGTCACTATTTTTAAAGCCAATTCAATATACATTTGCTCACCATTGCCAAAGAATATTTAAAAAATGTAAGTTCAATGACTGTTCTGTGAAACATAACATAAAACATATTTCAAATTTCGTAGGTTTTCAGATCGATCAACGATGAGTATTTTACACATGATAAAAGCAGATGAATGAACCTTCTATCTGTGGCGAACAAGTTCAACCCTTTCCCTGCTGAAGGCAACCTGAGATGCCCTAAAGAGCTGTCTGTGCCTAATGCAGCAGGGAGAAGGTTAAACTAATACTACAACTGCTACAGTAGTCACAAATCTGTATCAGGACGACTCCCATAATTTACTGGCTAGGACAATCCCTGCTGTATACATGCTGCGCATATTCTGTCTACTACGACAAAAAGCCGAGGCTACAGTTTGTGCCTGCCACCAGATCCATCTCTTCTCCATTGTGGCCTCACGTTTAGTCCCAGTCAAAAACTGACAGGCCAACGTCACTAGGTGTCGCGGGCATGACAAGAATAAGAGAGGATTTTGCCCCGTTCACCCCTCAGTCATAGCTGTGACAGCCAGTCTAGCACATGCTGCAAGTCCACACTGCAAATCTGGGACGTAGCATTTGCCGTAGGGCGCCACGAGAGGTCACAGAAGTTTAAGCCGAGGATGTAAACACCCGATTGCCGCGGTTCAGCTTTTACGTTTTCTATTATCATTCCTTTATGCAAGAGATTGTCATCGACATTGTGGACAAATTGGGCGAATCAGATAACTGTGACTTTACGACAGCAATTCTGGCAAAACAGATAAATGCAACTTCACTTTAAGTATTTACCTCACGGCTAAGTTGGTAAGTAGGAAAGATAGTCGGCAAGCAAAATTGGCTTTAATCCCGAAGACCAACGAAAATTGCCCAATGCTTAGTTAGACGCCATATAATTTAGGCTATTTTAGGTTTTTACTATACCTTATCATTATAAGGACTAGATTTCCGAATAGTTATAGGCCTCTATCGCCGGTAGCTATACAGGTTTGACGTTTATTCCAATATCTGATGCACATGCATCGCGTTCGAAGACCCAGGCGTCGTCACTGCAGGTAAGTCTGCCGCTGTCGATGTGCAGGTACGGTCGTCAACGACGCAATGGATCAGGTGATGAAGTGGCTCAGGTGGTGCAGTGGCTCAGGTGGTGCAGCGACTCGGGTAGCACACACAGGTCCCACAGCTGTCTCGACTCGGGACTCCTCAGCACCCCAGACATCAACCGCTTCCTGTACGGAACCCTGTACGGACTCGGCCAAGGCACACGGCGCTGCATGCATGCAAGCACCTGTTCCCTCACTGCACATGCTCCCCAGCCCCGCAGCCAATCAGTGTTAATGTCTGCGTGCTGCCAGGTCACGGGTCGCGTGTAATCATTTCAATGACCCTGCAACTTACCCCCAATACGCAAATAGAAAGGTTAACTATAAGCAAGCAAGGGAGTTTGCCTTGCCCATAACCCGGGTGCCAAGACATGGCAGATGTAGTTGCACACAGTGTGCGTTTCATTCTGCACACTTGTAGTCTGAGTCGGAAAGTAAGGACCCCTGCAGGTCTCTCAACACTAGTTTCTCTATAATTTCCCAATCTGCGACAGCTATCATACTACAGTTTACCTTGTCATATCTCCATGAAGTAGTCGTAGTAAGTTTCTATGTACGCATGCCGGCGGCAGTTTAAGTCTGGGCCATCTGATATCAACTGCACCCTTCCTATCTATATACATACAGCCGCGGTCTGGACAGCTAAGCAGACATAGCCCACCTGTCTATCTTTGTACAATAGTGGTTTTGAATATATTCTAGATACCCTTCAGCATGTCTATGTAAGTACGGCTTGCGGTTTTGTGCTGCTCTGGTCTGGTTTTGGACTGCTCTGGTTTGGGGCTGCTCTGGTTTGGGGCTGCTCTGGTTTGGGGCTGCTCTGGTTTGGGGCTGCTCTGGTTTGGGACTGCTCTGGTTTGGGGCTGCTCTGGTTTGGGGCTGCTCTGGTTTGGGGCTGGGGCTGGGGCTACTCGTGTCTCCTCAGGCCACAAGACAGTAGCCACCTAGACTTGATTACCGAGATTGTGCTGCGGATCTTTTATCGAGTCGATCATCGCATGCAGACACTCGTGGCCCAGATACTGAGGCCAGCCCGTAGTCAGAACGCAGCAACCCACAGAAGGTGGGTCATATTTGTAGACTTTCCATCAGCACGTAGTTCTTACCCAGACTAGATCAACAAACGTCCAATTTTCACATTATCCCCTCGCTCTCCCTTCTAGACCCAGACATTCACTCAATCTGGCAGCGCTCTGTCAATTCTCCCCCTCTGATTTGGGTCCAATCAACATCAATACTGCAATTACTGCCCCCAAGCCATGGAAAACCCCTGCACGATCCGCTGCAACTACGGCAGCATAAACCCGACTCTTGATCATTAAAATGATAATGCATAGACGTACGCTTGGCACTGCAAAATGTTTACCGGTCCCTGGGTTGTATTTACCAATGTGAAGTTTGGCTGCAGCGATAAAGTTTTTATTGCCCAGACTGCGCGGCATTCTCGCAAACCGGATTTTCAACGAGATTCTTCTCCTCTTGCAGGAGCCGGGCCCCTGAAGGAGGGTGGGATGGTGCGGATGATTGGAGCGAAGGAGATGTCTGCAGACAGACACTGCCAAGCCGGCGGAGCACCACACTCATTCACCACACACCTTCGGTAGCCGTGAGAAAAACGGCCACAGGCACCAGACTGTTAATTCTGTGGAATTATCTCGGCGCACAAATAGTCACTTCCAGGAAATCTCCCAGCCGGTTGTATCCATCAGCAAAGCCGTTAGGATCACTACGTACCATCATAGTCATCTACGAGTCGCTAAAGAGACGGAAAGACAAAAAGTCGCAGCAGCAACGAGAAGACTAGACCAGAACTAGTGAACAATTTTACTCATTATTTACAAGCAAATACGGATAGGAACTCTCGGACAGGAACGAAATGGACCCAATTATCAGACACAGCCAATTAGAATAACTTTGGTAATGCTCCATTTGAATGGACCGTTAACCAATTACTGACTCTCACAAATCCTTCATCTCAGGAATGTGAAACCATAACAGTAATTCTCAGGCTGGTAGGAGAGGTGAATACTGGCATTCTTTTGCCAACACTCCATCTATCCTACTCCTGCATTGCTGAACAGGCAAAGTTAGCTGCACATATTTTGTATGTCTAGATTTAGGTGAAATATGCCCATAAGAAAGGCTATTTATAAGTCATATTTATTAATAAATGTCTACATGATATCACTATCAGAAACTTGTCAGTCTTCTGATTGTCAATACGTACTTTTCCATTATGGAAAGTCCGAGACTAACATAAGATCAATGGTAGTATGTAGAGGAATGGAGGAAAAGTACTTACCTTGAATTTCACACGATCACAATCACATCCATATACAAGTTCTCATAAACATCCACGTCCATGTGACTGTATGAGCACATATGTACTTAACATAGACACAACATCGATGAAAAACAACCGGAAAATAAGTTTGTTGCATTTCTAATTTTACCGATGGAAATAGAAAAATTAGTTCCAAACCCCATCCCAGACTGCACTCCACCAATTAAGAAGTCGTAGTCTTTCTGTGGATTCGGGCGTCTAGACAACACGCTCCTACAAATTGGAAAACTGTGACATGGGGAGTGCTGACCTTAATGTCCTAAAAGTGACCTTAGCTCCAATGGTCAGTAAATTATAATGTCCTCTCAGGTGTGTGTGTGTGGGTGTGTGGGGGGTCCTCTCCAGTGGTCAGTTGCAGGTGTGAAAGGGACACGCACCTGTAATCAACTAAATGTCGCCAGCGACTAAAAGAAAAAGCCAGTTCCCCATAAAATAATAGAAAGGTAATACAGTGGATCACCTGTAGAGCTAATATAGACCTGGAGGTATTTTTATGCAGGCAATAAGAATGTCTTTAACCCAGTTTTCCAAATTGTACAAAGAACATTAAACGTATTAGTATTGGAAACAAACTAGGAGAAAACATCCCTGTCAAAGTACGAACCAAGACTTCATAAAACAAAACACGGTTTTATGACTATCCATAATACCATAGATCAATGCGAGAAATAAAATGACAGTGGGGTGTTTATAGTGCGATGAAAAAAACGTAACAACTACATGCCAAAGTCAAACCTATTCACAATAGTTACTGTATAGTATAGATATTGGCAGTTTAACCTTCTCTATGCTGAAGGCAACCGGATATGCCCCGGTGAGCAGTTTCTGTGCCTGATTAACTTGTATAAAATGATTCCTACTATATTGAACAATTCATAATTCAATGATTGTGAAATAGAATTCCACATGCACAGTAACTATATTTAACAATGGAAGAAATATACTTCGAGGGCCCTTAATAAATTACAAAGAAAAGAATACATACACCTGACGATATAAAAACATTGAGATGCATAGTCGTGTAATCCCGTGCAAAAGTGACGTTGGCCCCTTATCAGTGATTAAATATTATCGTGACTACCACATTACACGTAAAAATGCAAGATGTGGTTGCGACAAGATTGAATTGGACACAGCTAATCAACTGTTGATGGTGGAAGTTCTTTACTGGCGTTCAACATATCATTAGATGAAAGGCATCGCCTCGCGAGCTTTTGCTGCAACTAATCCTCGCAAAAATTAATCTCTTAATACTGCATACCCTCATCCGACACTATCCGAGAATAGATCTTTTGAGGTGTACAAACCACGAGCTTGACATCACGCCATTTTCTTCCACCTCATTAAGCGAAAGAATCACTTAAAGGTATGCTTCCCAAGTATAGAGCGAACCATCCGAAGAGCATTTAAATTTATATAGACTCTGCATGACAAAGTGAAATTACCTTCACAGGATCAGTGACTACGGAATCTGTACACAGACTGGCGAGGGCTTATGAGCTCCGACTTAAAGCCCTTGCGATGAAGGATATTAGCAGTTATCACATGGTTATTATCACTGCATGAATTAATATAACAGGTGTATGCGAGTATGGGGATATATGTAACACTTAACACTACCTGGGATATCAAAGAAATCCAGGAGTGTTTACGATGCCATTACACTCCTCTCCTAATCCTATTTTCACAGGAGTCTTATAGTAGAGGACCCGTAGTGCAAAACACTGCATCAGTGGAAATAATTAGCGCCAGTGTTCCAGGTCCTATGCAGTTTAAACAGACTTTATGTCTCTGCGCTTGACATTTGACATGTGTTCAGGTGCAGTGGAGGTTGTTTTTTCTGTTTGCGGAGTTTGAGCTTCGTGTGGCAGGTTTTGTTTGGCCTGCATGCATTAAGTCTTGATAAGGAAGGTGGAGTCAGCCTATTGAAGTTCACGTTGCCTCATTTGTTGTTTTGTGTTTAAGTATAAAGCTATATTGCTCATTGTGGACGTTCCTCAGAAAGGTGAATGGCTAGACATCTCATTGAAACGCGAGTGTGTCTATGAAAATGTGTGGGCGTGGTCGAGTGGGTGGGTGTTGGCTGGAGGGGGTAGTAGGGGTAGACTCGGTCTGTCTGGGTCCAAAATAAAAACTTAACATGAAACAGAAAATGTACCCATATTTAACATACATCGAGTCATTGAATGAAAAAATAATAATAACAACGTAGTCGTTTCTCTTACCAATTCAAAAATGGATAACATTCATAACTTTCAGACAATTCCAAAATTGATAAGCTTTCTTAGGAAAATAGCTATCATGTTCAAGTAACCCATGCAAAAGATCACGTTAATATTGATGAAGCAGTCAAGGAGAGGTATTAATTATTACAGTAGATTATGCTACTAGACAGACAGGTAGCCAGATACACCTTCCATTTTGTTGTCACGACCGCAAACTTAATACGGGAAACTCGAAACCAGTGCAGGTGCGGGATGAAATATGATAAAGAACATGGGAAAATTACTTAATTGCAGACACTTCAGAGCCATTTTGAACAATGATGAAATCAATAAGGCAGCGATGGAGTAGATTGTGTGAGTTGTACTATTAAGCCAGCTGTTAAGTCGCTCGCCGGTCTAGACGCCCCATTGTTGCAGATTGTTGTCGAGATGTCTAGATACCTGTATCTCCCCACCTGACAGTCACAATATATCGAGTTGGACAGGAAAACTGAGAGAAAGGCCCGAGATAATCATGTTTCCTTCGATAGTCAATCATTCACGCATGAATATGCACTGGTAAGGTGGTAATGTTGAAGAAGCCTTGGCTTCAACTTACTTTCTTACAAACTGTGTTAAATAATATCGCACAGGTGTTGTGCTTGTTTTAAAGTGTTTTTTATTAGCACTGATATCTGCTTGCCATACATATTTAGCATATTTCCTTCATTTCTAGACTATTCTCCAGTAATCTAGACTTGCTTATCTGATCTAGGGTGGTGTTTGAGTAGGAATATTGGGCAGAGAACAAGGTGCAAGACAGACTACTTCATTTCCTCTGAGATTGAAAAATGCTTGCAGTTGCAATGTAACCCGCAATCTGAAAGTGTTACATATATCAGTCACTAGTGGCTAATGTTTTTTCCCCCCCATTTCCTGTAAAATGTTTGTGTTTGGCTATCTGATTGGTAGAGTAACCAATTTGAACCCACACTAAAAAGAAAACATGACAACCCCTCAAAAGTATTTCAGCTACCTGCATCTGTTGTGTCGTGTGAAACGGCATGTTCCTCACAACGATACACAGACTTTTCATTCAGAAAAAGGATCAACACATGACAAACTTTACCCAGGATTAGCACATCACTAATAAAGCTTGTTCATCTCGCTCATGCTATACTTTCTTCACATTTTTTTCCTCAAGGGGAAAAACCATCCCGATAGGAAAGTAATAGTGATCGTCGACGCAAAACAGAGGCGGCGAACGTGCGAGCACCGCAACATTCCGCAACACATACTGGTGCTGCAAGACGCAGCTTGGTGTCTGTCTAGCTATCCGTTCACGCCAGCCAACAGCAACGCACCCCATCTCCGACATGGAGATTTGACGCAAGGAACTGTGTCAATCTATCGCAATGATATAATTTTGATTACGAGTTACAGGACCCAGGTCACGACACACAATGACCTGCACCTGGTATTAATAAAGAGGTGGATCACCAAGGTGCACGAGTCTCAGGCGTGCAGTAATTACGTGTCTCTAACTAGTCAACTTCGCGCGGCAAATACTGATACAGGGACTTTTGTAAACACGCTCCTGCCAAGGAATTAAACCTTGCATACAATCAAGAATAATTTCTGTCTCATGTTAAATGTTTTGCACAACAGTTACATAACTTTGTTGCACAAAATTGATGTGAAATTTAGCTTTACGGCAGTTGACATAACAAGCCCACACATAATTCACATTCTCAATTTTTTTTTAATTAACACTCTCCCTGCTGGATTAGGCACAGACAAGTTGCTCTTTAGTGCATCTCTGGTTGCCTACAGCATGGAGAGGGTTAACCTTCTACCTACTGAATGGAAACAAATATGCCCTATAGAACAGCTAATGTGATCAATCCAGGATAACGAGAGAGAATTTTAAACGTACTGTATATATCGTAATGATGGTCACCTCAATACATAGCCATATCTCCAAGAACAGTTAGGAATGACAATTACTGTACTATTTATTCACGTTATCTTCCCAAGAAAGAACGGCTAGGAATACCATTTACTATTTGATCAGATTGTGTTCCTAAGTTATCATGTCGATGATCAAAAAGTCTCATCAAAAAGTCTTGAATAATGCATTATATACAAACACATGTACATGGGTACGAAAGAGACGTCATTCCCATTGTAAAGCCACAATAAAAGTTCACCTACCTCGGGACGACTGCTCGTCATACACTGAAAGTGAGACCACTGCCCGTCATACACATACACATGCTTTTAAGCCGTACTCACGAGCTTAGAGTGCTGTCATCGTACGACATTTAAACTATACATTAAACTCATACCAGCTAATAACCGTCAGCCAAGAAGAAAAACCATGTCATCTATATTCAGACCGAGCGGCAAGACATTGAAAAGCCCGACCATTATCCACACGGCGTGCCAGGAAAAGTACATCTACAGATCAAATTTGGAGACGGAAAAAAAAAAATTAAAAACATTCCCGAAAGCATGTTTTATTTTGATTACACGGCAAGGAGAACTGACAGACACTCGATATACTGTCAACAAAGACACTCTCACATAGGGGACACTTTATCGCTTCATTAATAGTAAACAGGTCTGCCCTGTCTGGTCAGGGCTTCCTCCCGTCTGTGTGTGCAGTGTGGGTCCTCACCAAATGTTCACCAAATGTTCAACATACAATATCTGTCAATAACTTCGGCAAACAGCCACAGTGCAGGCTGTCAATCCATTCCTGGTGTAGGCAGCGGACTGGTCATTACTTAATGCTTTATTCGATACCGTAACGTGCCGTTTACCGCGATTAAGTGGAGATACGAAACCGTATTTATTGTGTCGATGTATTTGCCGGCGTCCCTGATCATACAAATGGTACAGAAATATATCTAATGTAGAATTGAAATTCACGATGCTTACATGACTGATTACTCATTCCCAGATGAAATATCTAGTTTTGAACCCTTCAAACTGCTTATCAATTTGGCATCACACATCATGTACGTACATATCTAACGACATATCTAATGGATAATTAAAATTTTAAAAGCATGTCACTTACTGATCTGGCATCAGATGAAACCGAGTTTTGAAATTTGTCTTCCTGAAGACAATCAAATGTATTATTCAGCAGCAAGTTTTATTCAATGACACGGAGAAGCTCAAAATAAAGCGATAAATAATCCATAAAGTTGTTCTTTTAAACCAGTCCCTCCATGAACAAACAGATGGAAATAAATATTTTTGAAACAAGCTGATTTATGAAATACTCACGTCCTCAATTATTATCAAAGATACGGATAAAACTATTTGATCTATGGTCTGATACTTTCAGTTTACACGCTAGACCGCATATGTTTGCATGCAATCAAATCATATTTGGAATGAGATGCCATTTATCTGTAGGAGTGTCTAGACGGGTCTAGGAGCATCCCCCACACCAGCCACTGGGATATGCGCAATGCAGAAAAGCCCACATTCAACATGATAAACAGTCATCTAATGCTCGTTTATCAAAAGCACAGAGATTCCAGATCATGCTATTTGATGGAGATACAGGTAATGCCATTGGACGGCCCAAGCATAATCAGTATCAAGCATTGAACATATGGAGGTAACGACTCATGAATACACACAAGTGTGATTTTCCATAATGAGACATTACTCTCTATTCCTACAAGGGTAATAATTCTAGTTCCACATTGTCATTTAAAATATTCAGCTTGACAATACCAGGGACATATTTATGTCCTCTCTGGTTCGATCGAGCGGTCTCCCCGGCCTGCCACCCCTCCGGCGGAGAATGGATCGGTCTGTCTGGATGAAGCAGACAGACTACTGAGGAGTTGGGTTCAACAATCAAAGATTGATCTGTCTGCAGACTCCATCTAACACTGCTTTTAGAGAGTCTCAGCCACCTACAAACATCTTCCTGTTGGCCAGTGGTGGCTGGCAGATGAAACTAACCTATAGTTAGCCCACGATTTGAGAGCACGTCAGAGAAATTATACCGCATTTGTTAGTCAGTGCCTGCTAGGGTCACAATTACGTCATTTCTCCCGGCAGTTTTAGTCGAAAATCAATTAAATCTGGACAGGTTTCATCAGGTCCGACTGCAGTAGAAGCCTCTGACCAGGCAGATATCTGTCAGCAACCCATTCACGTAATTCAGGCAGGGCAGTTCCCAGTGAAGGTGGGTCGAGGCGGGTTGGAATATTAGAACACGTGTGGGTGGTGGGGGTGGGGAGGGGGATGTTTCACAAAGATTTGGGGGTAGGGTTGAGTAGTGAAGGTTGGATGAGAATTTTAGCATACGCGTTTATGGGTTGATGGTTTAATTTTTTTTACAGATGTATGGGTGGTGGGGGTTGGATAGGAATGTTTAGCACATGTGAACCCTTATGGGTGGGTTGTGATGGGTTGTTTTTTTTACACATGTATGGATGGTGAGGGTTTGGGTATATATGTCTAGCACCTGTGGAACCTTATGGGTGGGTGGTTATATTTTTTTACACATGTATGGATTATGGGAGTTTGGGTAGGAACGTCTTGCACATGTGGTACCTTATGTTTGGGTGGTGATGTTTTTATACATGCTGTGGTAGTGCGGGGTTTGGCTGGAAATGGTAGCACTCGTGAGGTGTGGGTTGGGTGGAGATGTTACACACAAGCTTGGTTGGGTGAGACTGTCTTAACAACACAGTGATGGTTGGTGGTGGAGTTTTGGTGGTAATGAGGCTACATTCATAATCAAAATGACGGTAAAATCAATATTCTTCAAATTCAAACCTCCATTTCTTGAAGCTCTAACCATAAAACTGGCATTCATTAAAATTACACACAACCGACTGAAAAAGACACAGAATACCGTAATGACATTTCTCAAAATAGACAGGTTGTGGGTTTGGGTCTCTTTCTCGCTACAGAACAATATCTAGGATGTTGCATGCAGCAACGGAACAGCATCAGATTATACCTAGAACATTAGCAGGTTGCAGTAAGCACGTGAAACTTGAAATTGAATTATCTCCCGGTATTCTTGCCTAAGATTGATATAGAACGCCTGGGCATAGCCAAAATACCTTAGTACGCGATTAATAACGTAAGTAAAGTAACACGGCCAACAGGTGAACGGTAGTTCTTGCACACACAGTGTCATCCATGTTTGTCAGTTCTAGAAGTTCTTCGAACCATACACGTTCATACACCTCGTCATTCCAAAGATTCGCAAATTCACCAGTTTTTGAGGTGGCTTGAACAGTTTGGCAGGACGACAACATGCTGACGTGGAAGCAGATAGGAAACTTCATGGAATCAATATGTCTGCCCATATTTTGAAGATTGTACAAGACAAAGGTGGGCCCAGGATATTTTATAAATGGAGACGGTCGATATTGGAAGAATTCGCTGTTTGGTTGTTACCGTACTTGGGTATGGGAGTTGGTTGGGTTGGAGGGGAGAATTGGAAGTAGTGGGAGGGTAAGAAAAGGCATTGGTATACAATTGTGCAATTCATTAATTTGTCTCATTTACCGTTTACATTCTATTTGTTTCTTTGGGCCAGTCTTCATCACCATTTAACAACACAAATCTTCAACCAACAAACCTACTGAAACATGGAAATATTTCACGTCATTTATGTGAACATGCTAAGAACCGTAACCACTACAAAATAAAACAAATCGCTATAAATGCACGATGATGACATTTGAAAGTTTTGGATCCAACCTTCAAAGTAATCAATTCTGATACATCAGAAAGCACATCATCTGAGATGACATCATCCGAGTTCACACTGTCCGAGATCACACTGTTCGAAATTAGATCATCTGAGATCACACTGTCCGAGATCACACTGTCCCGAGATCACATCATCTGAGATCACATTGTCCGAGATCACACTCTCCAAGATCACATTGTCAATAAGCGCGTTGTCTGAGATGGCATAGGACAGGACAATGCAGGGTTTACCTGGTAAGGTTATGGAAGGATGACACATCTATGAGCGGGACTCTGATAAGCTCATTAACACAGGAGTGCGAGTTGGAGGTTAGCGGGGCCTAATATAGAGCACGCTGACTGTGGTCACCCGTCTAGACGTACTATTGTTGGACAAACTAAAGATAGGTCAGATTTCAGACAGCTACTTAAGGCTGCGACACAAGCACAGGTCGACACAAGCAAAGGGCTAAGGTCTGCAGACACAAACATCGGGTCAACAACGATATCACAGGTCGATGACCAAGTGGCGGTGGAAATACGGCACTAATAACCTCCTCCCACTCACCGGATTGGCTTGATTAAAATGGGATGAAAACCTGGTACAAAATCAATTATTTTAAAATTATGTTTGGAAGTATATAATAGATTAAATGGTTTTGACATAACTTAAATGGTTTCTTTAAGCAAATAATTAACATGACTCAATGAACTAACAACTTTGATATGTTTCTTACAAAAATGTCGAGTCATGGTTAAAAAAAAAAACACTTTGAAAAAGGATCTCACTTACTGTATTTTTAGCACAGAATCAATCTCAGATCACTAAAAGATTTGTTCAGCATTACCAAAAATATTCACCCTTGATTGATCACTTTATATTCCATGGTTCACATCTTCCTCTCAGAACGAGACGCCAAGCGGAAAAAACCCTGACCTTTCATGCAAAATTGTGCTAAAATGTTGAGGTGGTTGGAATGATAAGAAAATCCATGTGCATACAGTCTGCTACAACGATAGTATCCCATAATACTATATCTACACATGAACAGGGTCACGGGGTAAAAGCCAGCTCCCAGCGGCCACCAGGTAACCCAGAAACTGCGATTGTTCACTTGAACTGTGATTTACGGTACAGCACAATGTCAGCTACTACACCGCAAGCACGTGGCTACTAGCGGCTACTAGGCATCAATACCATCAAACTCAAGGACCGTCATCAATTACCCACTGTGAGTGTGTCTACAAACTGTCTCGCCCTGAATTTAAGCATTAACCCTCCTTAACGATGTCGGCAATCGGAGATGCCATAGCAACATACGACAGATAAGCAATTGCGATTGATCCAGCACGGAGACGGCTAAAGCGCGTGATTATGTGTTTTTCAACTGACCTTAACGATCTGGAGAGCATGTTGGCATGGCCGAGGAGAATACACAGCTCTTGAGTAGAGTACACGTGTCAAAGGAGAGTACAAGGCTCTAAGTATGCTACACATTCCAATGAGAGTGCATGGATCTGAGTAGATTTTCAGTAGACAGCTCATATAGTTACACAGCTCTTTAGTAGAGTATACAGTTCCACAATGAGTACACAGTGTGATTTGAGTAAACAGATCTTAAGTTACACAGATCTGAGTAGAGTACAAGGCTCTTACAGTTGTTCCACAGAGAGTACATAGCTCCGAGTAGAGTACAAGCTCTTACAGTTACACAGCTCTTGAGTAGAATGCATGCTTACAGCAAGATGACACTGTTCCAGGGAGATTGCACAGCTCTGAGTAGAGTACAAGCTCTTACACAGCTGATTCATGTAAGTTACAACCAGAGGACACAGCTCTCACAGTTGTACAGATCTGAGTAGATTACACACTTATAACAAGATGACTGTTCCAAGAATATTGCACGGCTCTTGAGTAAAGTAAACAAGTCTTTCACAGCCCCAAGTAGCGTACAAGGCTCTTAGTTACACAGATCTGAGTACAGTACACAGCTCTGAGTACATGGTTCCACGGAGTGTACACAGCTCTGAGTAAAGGAGAGGTCTCCTGTGTGGAGTGCCGCGGAAATCTGCGGAATGTGCACTAGAAAACTGGAACATGTACCCAGACCCAGTGCTGATCTCATAATACTACGCCTGTTCACTACCTAGGCCAGCTCCTTGTCTTCATTGGCTACCCTAATCCCTGTTTTATGCTGCAAAATAATTTATGAGGCAACAATAAGTTAAAGTTTTTCATCAGGTCTCAAGTCCTGAAAATATCAGAAATATTAAGTTTTATACCACTTGCAGCTGGTTGGTCTTAGTTTAGACATACTTTTACTTGAAATTCCACATAAAATAAATTATTTCTGCCTTGCCGATAGGAAGTGAACCATTTGGTTAATTGTTTCAAAATAACGGTGGACAATAATTTCCAATTTGATAAGGATGCGTCTGTGCAGCTGTGTTCAGTTTCACAGTGCGCTGCATAGACAATGTGCACTTAGTAACAGTAACGGAAGATATCTATAGCCAATAGGGCATCGGTGCCATCAATATTCAATGCATACTTGCAATTCCTTCGCCATCAAAGCCAGGCGGCAATACAAACAAGGAATCCTGATTGCTACAACCATATTCATCTTCTATCAATTGTCAATAGGCCATCGATAAATCCTTCCAAAAGTCACTTGCGTGCATAGATATTTACGTTTTTGTTTAAGCACGATAGAGCAGCCAGACATTTGTGAGCTAGACATGCCATGAGAGAGTTCAACCGTTTCTCTTAACTGACTTCAATACAAAACACTTTCGCTAACTTTTCTATTGCTAACAGCATACATTCTATAGACCATGGATTAAAGTTTAATAGAGAAATATTCACAAAGCATTTATGAAAACGTCGTCATACAAAAATGTCCTGCACATGGCTTAACATGATATTGTGTTCACAGAAACACAGAGCGATAAGACAACTGTACCGGAAAGGAAACAATTTTCTCTATATGTTTGTGTTACGTACAAGTATTTATAATTCTTTACAAAAACAGACATCTTCCATTGGCATTGACATCAAGTGGTTTAGTCAGCAGAATATAAATAGATGTCGGGGGATGTCGAGATGAAAAGAAAGGAAAGAAGGAAAAAGCCTAACTCAACCAGCGCTTCCTTAATTAAAACCAATTTCGGCTTCTAAAATGTCAATGTTAACTTAATTTTGCCAGAGCCATTATGACAGGTACCCCATAAAATCCAAATATATCACCTACTCCTGAATACCTGATGCCGCAGCCAATGGCTGCAATGTAACTTTACTTTGGGCCGTCTTAAGCACATTTGCCTTTTTTTTTATAAATCTATTCCTTCAAATTCAGCCCGGTGCAGAAAAGGCAGCATGAACACGGCGATAATATTTATTTTTTAAAGAAAATCCCAACAACATTGGAGTGAGTGGTTTGTTTCAGTCACAGCAAAATTCTTTCAACCATAAGCAATGTGAGTGAGTGAGTGAGTGTGCGAGTGAGTGTGCGAGTGAGTGTGCGAGTGATTTGTTGCTTAACAAGATTCTTTTCAACAACGATTAATATTTGCAAACTAAACCATTGGAATATAGAATGCTAACTGTTCTGTGCTACCTTGCATGAAGAAAATGGAATCTAATGTGAATTTACATTAAATCCCAACATGCCAAAAATCGGTAATATGATATATTTATTGCAATCCTAACCTAATTGTTCTTTGCAAACAAGCACATTCTATTCCTTCGACGTGTGGAGAAAAAAAGCGTGATTCACCCAGTCTCTACGTCAAGCTATTTTGATGATGTAATTTGATTTTCCAGACTGTTTTCCCTTTTGATCAATAATTCTCAACCAACCAGATTTAAGTGCAATCCTATAATCGGCAGATTATTTTACACATGTATTTGTAATGAAATACACCTTACAATATTAGTTTTATTAAAACACAGTAAAAACTCTCAGAGAGCACCATAACTTCAAGAACAATTTGGGGAAAATAAGTTTTAAATAAATATATCCATAATTCAGATACAGCTACGATCTAACTGATAGGGAAGCACTTTTAAATAGAGGGAAAGGACACTCTACTCTTTCCGATATGTTTAATCAGGCAGACAGACACATTAAAATATCGGGGATTAAAATAACGTTTTTCCAGGCAGCCGCACAAGCCAATCTAATTGCTAACAACCCGTCCAGTGGTCAATCCCTCCAAGCTGGTCAGCGAGCTCCTAACGTAGACATACTGAAGCGAGCCTGTGAGGTCGTTTAAGGTCAAGCCCTGACCAATCAACACCTCTGGACAAGGTCAAAGCCCAGCTCCCAGACGATTGACCCGACCTGTCACTGGGTCGCATTGACCTCCGAGCCTAGCCTCAAATACATCAGACAACTGCCGAGTACATACAATCAGTCCCTGCCTGCTAGCACAACGGACTGCGGGCTGTGGACTGCGTCAGCACAACGCCCGACGTATGGAAAGGACCATTAGCTATGTACACTACCAGCGACAACGGCGAGCAATCCATTCTTCCACTATTAGTCTGATTATACCGGGATGTTTTTTCTTCATTACTTTATTACTTTCAATACAGTCTGGTGTCAGAGGAAGGTCACAATTAATAAAAGTAATTTGGTGAAATATTTAGTTTATAATTACTAGTTTTCTGATTTATTATAATCAAGATCATGCTGTTTGTATGTTGTTGCTTTCAAGTCTGCAATTAACATGATTAAATAGATTAAACTTGAAAAGTTCGAAATAAAGAAAATAATAAGGGGATAATTCTCCATAGGCCCAATGTTAATGGTTGTAAAATCAGATAACTTTAACATTGCAGATTTTCAAATGACCGCCGGCCCCCATATTAATTTGAACACTGATTAGGCACAGGTACTGCTCTTTAGGGCATCTCCGGTTCCCTCCAGCATAAAGAGAGTTAAAGGTTTTGCAAATAGGTATGGTTATATGATTATTTATCAACCATCAGATATAAATGTATACAGTGGAATAATGGCTTTGCTACTGGTATCTTTTATTGTTTCGAATTGAGTTTTATTGCCATTTTCAAGATTATTTCACTAATAGTGTAGCATGTCGGTTTAGGGCAGGGGCAAACCAGCAACATCCGTAGCATTGAATGTTGCAGTAAACCTGTGAGCACTGGCTGGTATTAACAAACCAAGGATGATAACTGCATAGCCATAGTACAGACAGCACATCCTTTCATAATCACATCAGAAAGTTAACTTTTGCTAGCATTGATACTGGGTCCTCAGGACAGATTTGAACCTGGGAGCCATTGGTTCCAGTCCAATTCTCTACCATTGCGCTACCACCTGCCCCATAGACATAGTCAAAACAATATAGTAGAAAGAAGGAAGGTAAATTTAAAAGATAACAATCTCTGAGACTACAATTTAAATTCTGTACACACTACAGACAGGTAATAACAGTACCTAGTACTTGTTAAAAAAAACCACCCAATGTTTTTTTTAATAATTTAATTTAAAACCCAGACTGTTTTATCGTTTTTATCTTGTATCTAGATGAGATCTATGTGTCTGCTCGTAGCTACTTGTACAAGTGTATAGGGATTACCGTAAAAGTGCAGCTGCAAGAATGTAAGAGTAAATCGGTTCATGTGCGACAATCGTCACGCATAAACTCCACATACAATTGCGGAGATAAAGGTTGGATCAGACTGACATGTTAATATGTAGCCCAATACATTCCAGGAGTATTCATGTACCCTTAACTTGCAGCTGCAAACTGAAACATGAAAATCCAGATAGGCTTAGATAGAATCAAGTTCTGCCCCAGACATGCAAATACTACTAGCCGAATCTATTTTCAGAAATATGTAATCTATATGCGAGAAATAATACAGGCAATTATTTTATTTTTTTCCATGTTGTAATTCAACAAAATGTCTGGCACCAAATCAGATCTGTTTCTTCGAGAGTACAGGCAATCACAACAACAAAGAAATAACCGGTGTAAACACTTTTTCTCACATGAGAAAGTACTACCGATAATGCTCATTGCCGAGTCGTAAACTATACAAATTTATGGAACACTCTTTTATCTTCCAGACTGCCAACAACGTTTTAACAAGTACTAAAGTGTGTTAATGCACAGACATCCTTTCGTTACATGATCGTGTATATAATCAGGTTGAAAGCCTTGCATACACAGACCTGGGTCTTTGACATGGAGAAAGAAGACTACAAAAGTACTGCTAGAGGAATTATCTTAGCAATACCGATGTATAAATTACAGGAATTTTTCCAGGCAGACTTGCCAACATTCAATAGCATTTCTCTCAAGGCAGATATACATGAAGTCAGCTTTGATCAATATTTGAACAATATTTGGTACCAATGGAGGAAACAAAGTAAGCATACACAAGCTGTTTCCGAGAACAGAAGTAGAGCAGGCAATGGCATATACTCGCTGGTTAATTAGCAAGAACTACATTATGTCTAACATGTAGAAAATTGTACATTAAATTACATCAACAATTGTATATCATATTGTATTAGGAAATACCAGGGCATTTGATTAACATATGCCCGACGTACAGGGGAAAGTTAAATTTAATGTTTCGCACCTTTGGGCCTTGACTAACCCTGCGGGCAAGTAACTCAAAATGTTAGTCTGAAGTCGTGAATATTCAAAATGATATTTTGTCATCTATAGTCTCTCAAAAGGTAAACACTGTGATTAGAATAACCATATACCAAGCTGCCTATACACATAATTAATTTCTATTTCTATTTTAAATATCCCAATCCGAAAACCAAAAGCAACGGCTTAGCTTTAGTACGGAACCATCCAGCAAGTGGACAAACTGGAATGTTCCTCTTTAACCGCCTACAGCATGGAACTTTGAAAAATGCAAACAATTGTGTAAGCTGACTCCTGTTATGTCTATTCTGGCTGGCTGGAACACTGCAGATTAATACCTGCCAGAGTACGAGGCAGGGGTGCGCAGCAGGCCTTGCCTATTCCAGATATAACAAACAAGCCGTGAAGATAGCCTATGTAAAAATCCCACAGATATGGAAAGTCTGGATGCTCTTCAAGAAAGAAATCTTGATGCTTTCTGTCCTGGCTTTCCAGTCTGCCTTGTGGGGCGAGATCTGGGACCGCCTGTACGAAACGCGGCTGATCCTAAGGTAGCCGTAACTCTCTAACCTTAGCCGTAGACCATAGACCACCCTGTGGCTACAGTTGAAAAGTTACGGTTACCTTACACAAGTTACAGATCCGTTGGAGTAATTCTAAGGTAGCCATAACTCAAACCTTAGCCGTAGACCATAGACCACCCTGTGGCTACAGTTGAAAAGTTAAGGTTACCTTACACAAGTTACAGATCCGTTGGAGTAATTCTAAGGTAGCCATAACTCAAACCTTAGCCGTAGAACACCCTATGGCTACGGTTAAAGTTAATGTTACCTTATAAATCCGTTGGAGTAACTCTAAGGTAACCGTAACTCAAACCTTAGTTGTAGACCATAGCACCCTGTGGCTATGGTTACAGATCCATCAGAGTAACTCTTAAGAGCGTATTCGTTTCATCACTCGACCCACAAGTCAAGTGATTAAATTAGCCAATGACCCAATACTCACGATGATACAAATACACTCATTGGCTAATTTCATCACTCGACTATCACCCTAGTGGTGGTCGAGTGATGAAACGAATACTCTCTAAGGTAGCCGTAACTCAAACCTTAGCCATAGACTGCCCTATAGTCTGTGTCACACCTTGTTCTCACCCAAAAACTCCTATTGAAAATATTCCCCTATATCAGTTAAGCAAGTCTA
>JAUTBZ010131461.1:2683-14097 GCA_032361785.1 Lepetodrilus galriftensis
AGGGAGGGAGGGCGGAATAGAGAGCAAAACAATGTAGATATTGGGGGATTGGAAAGATAGGTAGAGAAGAGAGAGAGAGAGAGAGAGAGAGAGAGAGAGGGGGAGATATACAGACAGACAGGGAGACAGACAGACAGACAACAGAGACAGTCGACAGACAAACAGACAGACAGTTTCAGGTCGAATAATTAATTTTCACACTGAGAGAAATACGCCTTTGCTTGAAACACGAATATTTAATTATCATCATTCCATTGACAGTGACAACCAAGCTATGTATGTCTCTGACAATTTCACCTTGTCCCGAGGTAGCCTTGCATGGTCCTCGGGGTCAGGTAAGGTCAGCCAGCCATCCGCGTCCGTTATCTTTGTTTACCTACCATGGCTACCCTGTCATAGTTTTGTTCAAACTGTAAGTTTGTCGCCTTTCCACCAATCAGCACTTCTGACGTGCAGGTGGAACAGCTTAAACTACAGGTTAAAGAAAACGCAATTATATCAGGACGTCTCTAATTTGACAATCAAAGAACGGTGCAAAATGCATGAAGTTGTAACGGTATACCGTTGAAGCAAGGCAAACTTTGAACTAAAAGTATTACGCTGGTTATAAAGAGATTCGCCTTTGGCCTTTCTTGGGAATTGTCTTTTCATTGAATCAACCTGTCAGCTAGACGACATGTGGTTATTGTATCACGGCGATTGAACTATGGAAAAGCAAGAAATGAATTAGTACATGGACATGTCAAACAATTTAGAGGAAATGCATGCGTTGTGACTATAGATGAAGTTATCCTTGAACAAGGAACGTGAAAACTGAGAACATGCTGCTTCATCTGTCTGTCATTGGACATGGACATAGATTAAATATGAAGGAATAGGTAAATTATTTGTATAAATGAATACATAAAACAATGTTATCACAATGTTCAATGTTTTCATAATATGATTGTTATCAATGAGTTCATGATTTGCATTTATTACCAAATGCATTATGCCCCATGTCACAAGCTAATTTGCAGTGCGCTTAAAGTTTTCACTTTATCAAAAACAATATTTATTTGAAAACTTTCGAAAGTTTATATTGTATTTACACTCATTCCTATAATGGAATGTACTCTATTGTTGTTACATCTCTATAATATATCCCTATATACACATATATGCACATATATACAAGAATAATGTGTTCTACTGTTATGATAAATGCAATAGGACCTAGCATACATCCTTGCCGTACCTCCCTGACACTGAAGTTATCACGTCCATTAACCTGAAACATGTTGGGGCTGGACAAATCGCTTACACATATTTATACATTATGCATTGTGTCAACTTTCTTAACACCTTTGTGCACTGAATAGGTCAAACTGCATGCAACAGAACGGTCACACTGTTCATGAAAGGGGTTGCCAGTGTTTATAGCTGTGTGCAGATTGAGTCTTAATGTGTTTTGGGCCGCCCATTTGCACTCGATGTTTTAGCTACTTGGACCACCATTGTAGTATAATCACATGCCGATGTAAGAAGTTGGTAGAAATGTCAGCATTTAGAATAGAAGAGCCATCAAGCTGTACCTTGTACACCTTAACGTCATCATCTTATTGTTATAAACATGCCCTGTTCTAATACAAAAACCTACTAGACAAACGTGCATGTTCTGTCATAAAAGCTAGAACACATATATTAAGACACATATCGATATTGAGTTATCAATTTAACTTGGAATACATTAAATATATCCAATATATTTGAGTGAATCGACGTGCATTGCCAAATCGCTATATATAAACAATCAAACATGCATTTCAACATTGTTGGTGCAACAGTACATGCCAAATACATGTCACGGGCAAGATATGTAGGCTCATTTGAACGGCATACAAATGTCTGACGGAAAGGTTATATGTCGTTCTACCTGCGAATTACCGCATCTGTTTCGCATTTGTCTCCATGCTGTGCTCCGTGGCTTGCCCTCTCATGCAATGGCTGTTGTTTAAATTTCCGCTTTTCGCACACTATGCGATTCTTATATCAGCAATCCAGGTCATACCATGCAACTAACACTCTAGTATTTGAATGACAAGACATACATGCAATTGTAAATAATGTATGTTGTTCGTTAGTGAGACATGAACAATTTCATGTCTTTCTGTTTATCTAATATTATTAATTATCTCCTAGCTGGATTAGACACAGGCACTGCTTTTGGGAGCATCTTCGGTTGCCCCCAGAATTGAAAGGGTTAATAATAACAAACACTTATTTACTGCGGAATGTTGAGGAAAAACCCCATAGCAAGTGCCAAGACAGGTTTATAGGTGTTGGTACTTGTAAGTAGTGGACATCCTCTAAATGTTAGGTCCAATGTTGTCCTCAGCATACGCCACTACGTAGCTTATGAAAGATTAGTCCCAAGGATAGGTAGCAGAGAGTTCAATACTAAAATGAAATGTGTAAAGAAATGGCTAATATGTTTCTCTGTTTTATTAGTGAATAGATACTAGGTTTAATGTATTCTTATACATTTTGTTATTCATAAAATCGTGCCTAACTCGTATGTCATCTCAGAGACCACCGATGACTTTAAAACCAGACATTTAGACCGTGCACTCTCCCCGGATGAGATACTCATACTGAATGTATCCGGTTACAGAGGGATGCGGATACACCCATGCAGACTAATTATTAGAATACATCTTATTTGATGTTGTCCCATCCTCTGAAACAATGGCCATTGATTCATTACGATGTCGGGTGCAATGATGCATTGTTTAAGAGGATGATATTGAGCCATTGATAGTTTGGTCTGAGAGGACATTTATCATGTTTAAATTAGACCTTGGTTGTGCCGACATAATTTATCTTGGTCTTCATGGGCTTATTTGTTTTTATGATTATGCTGCACTGTATATTTTATGAACGTAACATTATGTACGTTGTTATTTCAGAATTATTACAGTCTTCATCAGTATGTCCTGAAATTCGACCGGGGGAAGATGACCTTCCGGGTAAGCTTGCACATGCGCGAAATTTACTTCCGATCAGTAGCACATGTTCATGTCACTACATGTACAAACATTCCATAATGTCCACAAACAATCGCTTGACACACTTAGCAATGTCAAACATGCTTTCGCCATATTCAGTCTCCCCTATCAGGCATTATAGTCTCAAGATGGCGGTGAAAACAATGGCGGACATTTGGGAACCATCTATACTTATGGCAGAACCTCGACCGCTATATGTTCTCTCCAGTTTAGTTCGTCATATTATCAACAAGTGGTGTGTGGTTAAACAAACATAACCCACAAACCCACTCATCATTTGACAACACAGGAAATGCGAGATCTGTGTGGGCCCACTGGTAGAATAGCTTGACATAGCCCTACATGATGTAGACCTATGCGACTTGCTACCGTGGAGGTTGCATAATTAAGGTGATATGGTAGACGACAAAGTAACAGTTACTGGGTTTTCCTGTACGAAACAGGGTAACTCTAAGAAAACCTGCCAGGGGGCCTATTCTCAAAACGTTCTTACGAACTTCTTAGTAACAATTGTTATGGTATGTCTACGAACTGTTCTTAAGCTAAGAGCTTCGTAAGAACCTTTCGAGAATATGCCCCTTGGTTTCCAACCTTACCAATTGTGTATTTGGAGTTAAGGTTATACTTACTAAGTTAACTTAGTGTTATGCCGTTTCGTACAAGATCCCATGTGTCTATCATATTTACTCCATTATTTCCAAATCAAGAAATCTCAAATGCATGTACACCCTGTGGATGTATATTTAAATTCGAAAGCATTGTATGGATGTGTGTATACTCCTTGTCCTGAAGTATTACTGACACAAGAGACTGATTCAATGATCCAATGTCATTAACATTTAATTATATCCGTTTTCCCTCTTCATATATGTGTCTGGTTAAATCCTTAACACTATATTTAAGATCACGTTTCGGATTTGATTAAATATTACAATATTTGGATATTGAAGCATTGCAGTTGATGGCAGTTTATTTAACTGCATGGAAGTACATTATTTTATTTAAGACGTATTACTTAATTACCTTTGTGGTTAGAACGTGCAGCCAATTCGGATTGCATTCTTCAAGTGTTCTATAAGAAATAGCTATTATTCTTGTGACTGCTTGTTCGAGCAATATCCCCTTTCAAAGCCGCGTGCGAGTTTTGCGATGATTTGTGGAATCAAATAAACTCGTTAATCCATATTCAGATCGGTTACATGGCCTCGTACAAGTTGCCTTTCAAATCATTACGTAGAAGAGAAAATCAAACAGTTGCTCTAAGCCCAGATCGCTTCTTTAACACGATCTGAGCGGAAAACAGAGAAAAGTGTTACTCTCAAAACCTCTGTATGCCAGAGACTGTATGTTCTAGATAAACACAGAGACGAACTGCAAGATTAAGTAATGTTTGCTAAAAGATATGACATTACATTTGACTTCATGTAATCAGCTGAAAGGAATTGTCAAAATGTTGTCTTGTCATGTCGTATTACAGTAACTTAAATACGTGTTCGGCCTATGTTTACCATTACTTAATATGCAATTAATAATGGTATGCATATGCAGACTAAATTCCTGAAAATTAATAAAGCTTTATATTATTATATCAACGCCCTATTGATGTATGAATGATCATATTTGTATCTTCGCCTGTTTATACGAGTACCCTGCCGTATTTTGTTATGTTTCATTTCGTTTCTTTTCAGGTTTTGATTTTATATCTAAGTTTTCATTAGACACCGATCCAATACGGGTACCTGGAGTAAAAAAGGTCAAAGGATCAAATGATTTCCAAGTAGCATATAAAATTGGTAGAAGAGCACGGTTGCGGAAACGGACAATGTGAGTTCAACGACAAATCTACTGTACTCAAGTTTTTTAGTTTTGTCGTAATTATTGACTGAAATAGAAAGTAAAATACGTCTTGAAAACATGTATTAGCCAACAATTGTAAAAATATGTAAAAATAACAATTTAAGTACATTGGTATATTCAACTCTCAACCAACTATTTCACACAACCGGGTAATATAAATATATAATTGAAGCTCGAATGCTATTAAGAAGTCATTGAGGGTGTGAGAATTATATTTATAGAGGGTATATTTACATTGATTGGTATATTTGAAACTTTGCTTTTTATCTTTTCCAGCGATCTCTTTCCTCAGGGTCTTCCAGACCAGTTTTCCTTTGTTAGCACTTTTCGTATGAATGGAAGAACAAGGAAAGAAACATGGAATTTATTCCAAATAAGAGACATTAGAGGAAATCCACAATTTGGAATTCGGTTGAATGGAAAACAGAAGACTATAGAATATTATTATATCAATTTTGAAGGAAAATTAACAACTTTAAAATTTAATCATCAAGCGAAAAAGGTACGTGTCAATATAGGATTCATGTATCTATATTGATGTACTGAATTTACTATTAATGCATTTCTTTTTATATAATGCTAACATCCACATAGATAGTTAACCTTCTCACCGCTAGATACAACTTGATATGCCAAATAAATGAATATATTTCTTAATTAACATGACACTGAAAAATATGATAGAATTTTCAATTGTTATATTATAATGCAATTCACAGTGTATTTCCCATACCTGATTCCATGAATGGAGATTACGAAACATTTTTTTAATTCGATTTCATTCTCGAAAGCTCAACTTTTATATGGGGATGTGTGAAGAAAACTAAACATCATACAAACAAACTTTTTTATTTAAATCGTAATATCGTAAACTGATGTTTTTTCTTTCTATTTCCAGCTATTTAGTAAAGCCTGGCATAAAATCCATTTTAGCGTAGGTAGGGAATACGTGGAGTTTTACTTAGACTGCAAACCCATTTCTTCACAACCTCTTATACCAGCTCGCCAGATAGATGTCAACGGAGAGATAGTCGTAGGCACGAGGGAACCGGATGGAAGAACTGTGCCGGTAGGTTTGGTTATTTCCATTGATGCCATCGACTGTCATGTTCTTGAATTAAGGACTTAGTGGCAAATAGCAAAATGATATTCGATATATGAAACTGAAACCATTTAACGTACTAGTATTTCTTTTGTATATTTGACATGTTGACGTTCTTTAGAATTATTGTTGGCATAAGTTATACTATCTGACATCTAGGCTAAATGAAAAGAAAAACGCCCTATGATAAATTGTATTTCAATTAGAATTACAAATATTTGGGGTTTTGTTAATTTAATTTGACATATTTTCTTTTCATATTTGTTTAGAATTAGTATCTAAGTACTAATATATCATACTACCTGTACAATACGAAGAACAATAAATATATTCTTATAATTTTCATATCACTAACATAATGTTATGCAAATCCATGTTTCTATGGTATCATTTTGAAGATACACTGTATATAATATGATGAGTCTTTTTCCATTCTGATTCCAGTTTGAATTGCAATGGATAGTTTTACACTGTGATCCCTCCAAACCGGAACGAGAATCGTGTGACGAGCTCCCTGTAAGTACGTTATGATTCTCTCATTATACGTAGTTGGTCCTGTATATCTCGTGACCAGGGCAATGCAGGCAAGACTTACCAAGAGGGTTTTCTGGAAGCGTTCTTGTGATGTTGGTAACGTTGGTGACAATCCTTTATTTAGATTCTTTAGAACTGAGTTTCTACATATTTGGAAATATTTTAATAACTCAAACATTGTATAAGAAAAAAATCTCATTTTTAATAAAGGCAAACACAAACGTTACTAGAACTAGATGTATTGAGATAGATATGCATCAGAGAGTATTACTGGTATTATATATGATCCATCAATGTATAGATGTATTTTCATAATCCATATAATCTTAGGTCCATATCCTAAGATTAATATGCTTGTTATGTCCATATTTTAACTTTATATACAGATATTACATGAATATATGAATTAGGCATATATTCATACACAGATTAAATACATTCACATACTGGTATTTATATTGTCTATATGTACCCATAATTATACGTGTATTACTATATATTTGTATATGTGTATATCCTATAAATCAATATTTATGTATATATGTATATATGTATACGTATGTGTGTGTGTGTGTGTGTGTGTGTGTGTGTGTGTGTGTGTGTGTGTGTGTGTGTGTGTGTAATTGTATTGCGCGACTAAATTTAAAAAAAAAATACTCTCAACAGATTGTTTGAATTAAGCATTCTCTTTCTCAGCCGCCAATTATTAAACCGAAGAAGAAATATTATTCAAAGAAAAACACTAAACAGGTAGAGTGAGCCTCCCAAAGATGGCGCTGTAATCCACTTCCGGTTGCTCGTACTTCCGGCGATTTTCTTTCTTCCGGAAGTACTGCATGTCGATGTCGTAATTGTCGAAGTGAACACTGAAAGCTCCGAACATCGCGTGGGCGTCTATCCTACGTCTTCTGGTGTTAACTTCTGACTAGCAGAGTTTTTGCCTGATACTTTGCAAGATTGTTTGTCTTGATTGTGGTCGTAAATCGTAGAATTTAAATACTTGGTATATCTTAAGGAAATAATCTTTTCTATGCTTATTTCTCTCCTATACTTTTTTGCCAATTAGTTCTCAAAACAACTACTGTAATTCATTGGTTGCCCTTTGAAGAAGCGGAGGGGTTGTCCCGATTACTGGTGTAGTGCAAACATCATTGCATTAGTGCAATTCTCAAATGCATTCATACGATCTAAGTTTCAATTAACTCTCCGAACACAAAAATAAGCGGAATGCAGCGTGTGTTGCCCATTTAAATAACGAACTGTCACAGAAACTGAGTGCATCCGTGTGTATTTGTGAATGTCTGTATCTGTTGTACATGTACTTAGCGTAGTTGTGATGTTCTTAGTTATGTTATGTTCGTATTTGCGTGTAGTCCTTGCCAAAGACTTGCCATATCTTCCATACAAACAAAGATGTAATAACAATAATATTTTTAAAGCGAGAAAAACATTTTTCTTAACATTAATTTGCTGTTAATAATTGCGTGTAGTCAATGATGTGAAATGTTTTCTAAACAATACTCCTTACTGGTATGGATTTTTTATAATCGAAAAGAATGCTACGAAACGTCTTTGACAAGGACTAATATAAGTAATAATTACGTGATGTTCTTAGATAACATTACTGTTCGTAGTTAACGTGATGTTCTTAGTCAACTTGATGTTCTAGTAGTGTGGTGTTCTAGTTAACATAGATGTTATAGTAGCATTGATGTTCTAGTAGCTTTGTGTTCTAGTAACATTGATGTTCCAGTAACATGGTGTTCTTAGTTAACATCAGTGTTATTAGTTACCTTCTCAGTTAACGTGGTGTTCGTAGTTGCATAGTTATTGTCTTCTTGACGGTGTCCTGTCTGTTTGTCGTACTTGTCCATCTGTCTGTTCTTAACGTGAATGTCTTTTTCTCCTTCTTAACTTCTTAACAACTCGTAGCTACGACTAGTTTCCTGACAGCATGTGTGTACGTGTGTTTTCCAGCTTGGTTCGACGTGTGAGACATGCCCACGTGGTCCCCCTGGCAAAAACGGAACTCAGGTTGGTGAACATCCGGGCAATCAACTGGAAGCTTGTCGATCTCATTGGACGGAGTTGCAGTGTTACTTATACTACAGTTACTAACGAATTAATACCCAGGGCTCCAGTTCCACAGAACGATCGTAGCGCAACGGGAGTCGTAACTCTTATACCGTAACATATAGATTTACGACTCTCGTAGCACTACAATAGTTTTGTGGAACATGACCCTGGGTCCTCTTTAACGAAGCTCTCGTATCCACTAAGAGACCACGGAAATCTCGTATATATCTTGATCACTACGAGATCCCTGTAGTTTATTAGTGGATTCGAGAGCTTCGTGGAATGGTGCATTGACCTAATGTCTAATATAGTAAAGCCTGTATTTAACACGTATGGCTAATGTTGTATTAACTCCATGATTTACTGTATGCCATCCTCTAGGCACAAACCCGCTATATGTCAGTGACGTATGTTTAGGGCGGCACTGTGAATGTGTGCTAGAGGATAATGTTGTGTATGGTTAGTTTGTGCATCAAATTAACAAAATAATGTTTAACTTTCTCGTGGAAATATTTTCTATAACAATGTTTATAGCTCTATTCTATCAGATTCATCTGTTGCACATCCACGACTGATCATAAGATATAATTCTAAAGAATAGGTTCTATCTTTTTTAAATGCTATCATATACAATTTACAATTCAGGCTTAGCAGTTTCTACATAAGTTCGACACTCAGCTTGAGGAATCTGCAAATTATTGAAGAGTACTTGGAGCCTGTAGACGTTGTTAATATTAATATATATGTCCCTATCTGCTAAACCATAGTTAATTTTGTTGAGCATTTATTGAAATTTACTGGGTCCACACCTTTTCAACTGTAGTCTATTTTAGGGTCCAGTAGGCCCTGCTGGAACTCGCGGGCCCAAGGGCGAGGCAGGGCGTATTGGGAAGGACGGTCGGGGAGGTAGGCCAGGGCCCAAGGGTCAGGCAGGCAAGGAAGTAAGTATAGAACCCTAACAGAACCCCACTTGAAACAGCACTAATAGGACGTGCCTCTCACTAACTGATGAACAATGGACTCAACCATTATATTGGTCATCGTTGTAATTTCAAAATGAAAAATATCAGATTATGAATAATGCTCTGGTCGTTATCATATGTTGTATTGTTAAATGACAATTTATAGTGTAGAGTTGTCAATTTTAATTTCATATTTTAATTCTATTTTTAAAATAACGATGCTAGTAAATGCGAGAGTGCTCATTGTTCATCGTCATCACATTATTAACTAAGCATCATTTCTTTTCCATCTGGAACTGTCTATTGAAGTGAACTAATCCGCGTACTCAGAGTATGCATGTAGTGTGGTCATATCTGTAGTCCTTTTTTTCTTGGAGGCATGTACGATCAAGTATTAGTCCTAGATCTGTTTACCGCTGTCTTTATTTTATTACATATCAAGGCCATTCAGTTGCGCGTGTTTTTTGTTTTGTTTTATGTTGGTTTTTATTTTTTTTTTTGTGGGGGTGGATGGATTCTATTAAAAATTATTTAGTTTTTGTTATTTTTGTTGGAGGGTGGGGTATTTTTATTTTTTATTTTTACATTTGGAAAGATTTATGTGAAAGTGCATACTGAATAGCATAAATGACCTTCGCAAACCAAACCTGTATATTATATCACATTCAATCTATTCTACCTCATCACAGACTAAGTAGTCTATACACGTATCACATCACAATCCATCTTTATATCACACTCGTCCGTTCGATCCAATACTAGCCTTTGTCAAAGGCGTTTCGTAGCAATCTTTTCGATTTGTAATGATATTTGACGTAGCAACTTTTCAGAAAATGTCAAAATCATTAAAAATCGAAACAATTGCCACGAGACGCCTCTGACAAGGGCTAGATCAAATACTAGTAACGTGTCAATTCCACTTCAAACCTATAGTATACTAGGTTCAGAAACGATACCTGTACAATCACAAACCATTGCAATACTGCAAGAACCCATGTTTATATCAGAAACAATTCCTGCATCGCATAACAGCACTGACAATCACAGAGAAAATCATCTCCATAGACGATTATATCAAGTATCTACCATTACTATACTGAGTTTATATACCATACCTCATTTAAGCCAAGCAAATCCCATCACAAACCACGAACTCATATAGTAAGTTAGATTCACGTAAATACAACTGAATGTTTCGACAAAATTTGGATTGACACTTATACATTTATAATCAAACATCAATCAAATCCGTAGACATGGAAACACTTTGTGACGTCATATGTTGCCAGGGGAGACCAGGAACAACAGGGAAACCGGGGCAATCGGGAAAATCAGGACAAGACGTAAGTCCGGTGCTTAAATGAATACATCCCATAACGTTTAGTTTTCAATAGGCAATGTTAATAATAATAATGGACAAGTTTCGTAATTTGTACTTAGCACTTGATCACGTACTCACACCTGTCTTTAGAGTGTGCGATTAATATTTTCTTTATTTACCAACACCAAAAGTGTGAATTAACTATTTGTAGAATGCAAAAGTTTGAATTAACTATTTGTAGAATGCAAAAGTTTGAATTAACTATATAGAGTAGTTGCATGTAAGTAGTACATTGAACTGACCAATGCAAACCAAGAGAACGAAGAGGAAGGATACTAATTGTCTGGAGAAATCATATTAGGGAAAGAGTGGGCGCGACGGAGTTCCGGGAAAGCGTGGAACAACCGGAAGAACAGTGAGTTTTGACATATTGTGGACATGTATGAGAGAGAGAGAGAGAGAGAGAGAGAGAGAGAGAGAGAGAGAGAGAGAGAGAGAGAGAGAGAGAGAGAGAG
>JAUTBZ010131472.1:0-14095 GCA_032361785.1 Lepetodrilus galriftensis
TAGTCACAATATAAGGGTTAGAAGTTCCCACTCGCCCGGCGGCCCGATCCATTTCTGGTAATGTTAAAGGTATCCTAAGGGCGAGTAGAAATTTCACGTTTTGTTATTTATATCAATATTCGGGCGAGTATGTTTTAAAGTTAAGTTCCAACCTTGCAGTCTTAAAGATTTGCTCACTTGTATCGCGCCATAGGCCATGTAACTGATCATGCCGATTGTAGCAGAATATATTCTAATTAAGCTGCTTGTTTTGTCTATCTTATTGCATGTCTGTCTGTATGTACACACGCATGTTATTTTCTGCAGAGATCTCCAGCAGTGAATGAATGATAAGACCACAGCCACATTGTCATTAAAGTGATACATTTTAGAATAATGACCCTATGCCATCTTTTAATACCAATAAAGCTTGACTTCACACGATTTGTCACACTTTACTGCCTGCGGATACATGGTTTTTATAGCAATCGAGCCCATCCTAAAACTCATTTTCAGCCTGTAGTATTTGGAGAGTTTTCAACTTTTAAAAAGCCAGCAGAAATTGGTATTGTTTTCCGATTTACTATGCTATTTACTTGTTACTGTATTCTAATTTCATGAATAGCCTGAACCATTGATAAGAATGTTTTGTGTGAAATTTAGAGTGGATTGGTGACTTGTATCTCTGGAAGTTGCTCAAATGCATTAGGATACTAAAGGTCCCAGAGTTCTTGCTTCAAGTTCAAATTCATGCATGCACAAGTTACCTTTCTTCTAATGCAATCAATATACCGAGTCTGACAATCATACTTGGTTTGATGTAACCTGGTAACTGGAATAATCCAAATAGGCAGTTACTTGGTGCTTTTGCGATTACAGCAAACAGTCATAATGGGTGTGTATGCATGTTGTGGACTAAGTGTGTATTTGAAGAAAAACTAACATTTTTGCAACTGGAGAAACAATTATGGTTGCTAAGTAACACCTGTGGAATGTTCATCCACTTTGTGTCATAGATAAAGCTTGTGAAACTGAAATAGTCATAATATATGCATTGGTTCTAATCTTGGAAGTATTTCACACAAATTTGAGAAGAGCATCTTACTTTATTTCATATTATATATTTGATGTTCACATGTTCACAACTTATACAAATGCTAAGATAAGAATAGACATTTGTAAGCATATGATTATCCAATCATCAAGAGCTGGTGCAGAGAGTATCAAATAGAAGTGGAGCTGCCAATCTTAACAAACCAATCTAAAGAAAACAAATTAACACTTTCCATTTTTAGTTTTAATGTGCAAACATTTCTTTAAAAGTTGGGAGTAGCTGCAGTGAAATATTCCCACAGTGACGCATTAAATCAATCAATTAAAAGTTGTTCCAAGTCCTAAGCTGCCATCACCCTCTCCCAATAATACAAATACACACACACATACGTGCGCGCACACAACGCACACACCACCTTGGTCAACACTTGCTTGTAGGTTTACTGCACCACCCATGTACTAATGCCATTAGTACTGGTATTGCAGGTTTCCTGCTGTTGTAAATATTGACATTGCTTCATCATGTGGATGATGTATTTATTTTGTAAACTCTTGGCAACAGTCAGTGTTCGTAACTATCAATTGCCAGAATAGTGCCGTTTACTATTCATTCATGAATTGTATTTATTAGCAATTGTTATGATAGTATTGCTTGCCCAGTAAATGTCAAGTTAATTGTTACCTTGAAGATCAATTTAATATCAATGTTTATGAATAAGCCTTTTGTTAACTCACACCATTTCACATTATTTAATATGTAAGTCATTACCTTGGTGTAAATGGCAGTTTACCTGATCAATAAGAGTAGCCAGTTTGTACTATTAAACTGAACATTAAAATTATAATCTTGTTTGAAGTTAGTGTAGAGTATTCTCTAGGAATCAATATTCAAAGAATGCAGATTTTCTTTTATCCGTGAAAATTATGAAAGGCTATTTGTAACTTATAAATTTATGCATTTGAATAATTCCTATCGTAATTGGCATTTTATTTTCATAAATAACCGAATAACATCCACTGGAATACAGTGAGAAACTGGGTTATTACTTATTTAATGAATTAATGCTTTGTTTCGCAGTGGGAATATTTCATCCATATCAGTCAGTTATTAATTAAGGATGTATGAACGTAAAAAAAACGATGTGCAAACTGTATGAATCCGTGAAGCGGTTCATACACAAGTTCGCAGCGCAATAATATTTTATATTGCCATTAGCCGCGACAAGTAAACTGTCGATCAAGCCCCTGTGGCCTAAGAAAATGTTGTTCATCAAAGTATGAACACAATTTGTTTTGGTGTCGCGTGAACCAATCAGATTGTCGGATTGACAATAGATTTTTTATTCACTATTGCAGAATATTAATATAACTTTATATGTAAAGTCGTCTATGGTCATGTTATCTGAACGCACTTTATTAATAAAAACTTAAGTTTTCATCCACTCAAAAATGCCAGATGTTGAGACCCCAGCCTGTTTGTTGTGGCAAGCATAGCTATGACCATGACACTTATTGACAGAAAGGCTTGTGACCCACTTATTGATTTTTGTCTTGTACATTTTGCAACTCGTGGACAGCTACTTTGATTAGGCCAAAATAAAATGTATTTTCAAATCAAAATAGGGTAGGTAGGTGGGGAAACATTTAATTTTATTGGAACAATATGGTAGGCAATTTATTTAACAATATTTTCCAATAAAAACAGGGTTCATCGTTAACTTTTTGTTTTGGCTGTCTGATAGGGTAACCTGAAAGTAACTTTCACCTGTCCGAAATATCAACTTAGTCTATGTTTTTTAACTACAGGTTTCACTTGGGCAAAGGAGATCAACTATATTACTAAATTTAGCCGAATATTGGTTGGAAAATGTATTTCACAATTCCACATATAATCTAGCTTCAAATATGTTCATATTAGTACTCAATGTATTGTATGTCGCTTTTAAGTTGTTACATTGTAATTGGCATGGAATTGTAATGATCAGTTCGAAACCTTCCTGTTTGACAGTGTTTGTGTTTGCAAATATTCAACATGTAATGTATCCTTGGTTAGTGAGAATTGGCAGATACTACGCAGCATTGGGTGTTTTGTTTCCTCCTGCTGTAAACCTAGGTACGAGTGAAATACAATGTTGAAAGTGGCTCTTGGCTCACTGTAGTACATTGGCTGTATGCATGCTGTGCAGTTATCATTGGAGAATCTCCATTTAGGTTATGGCTCGTTGGTCTCAACTTGTATAAATTGTTGCTTGTTTTCTTCTCCCATGGAAAACAATTTCAGACTTCAACTCGACTGATGAACCAACTCCTTGCTAAATGTAGTTTGTGACAGTTTGCACAGATATGAATCGACTTTATTGTAACTGTTCTTTCTTTTGCCATTTCAGTGTGCGGGGATATTCATGGTCAGTTTTATGATCTTATGAAATTATTTGAAGTGGGTGGCCCACCAGCAACAACACGCTACCTCTTCCTAGGAGACTATGTAGACAGAGGATATTTTAGCATAGAGGTGAGTTAGATTGCACTTTCTTTCACTACAACTTGTAGTCTGATTTCCCTTGCACATTACACAATGATTAAAATATTGATTTATCATGGGCCAAAAATAAATGTCTGTCAGGGTCAATGTTTTATATGTCTTGTTATGCAGTCCACATGCTAATTCCTAGGGGTGCACAGTATAACCGGTTTAGTGTCATAATCCAAACATGCGTGCCAAGAACAATAAAAAGCTCCCAATAGGCCATGATTTTGTGTAACAAGAATCATTCTAAGTACAGTGTTAAAGGGAACCAGTTTATATATTGTAATGTTTGTACTGTTTTATTTAGTAATTTGCATTATAAGATTAAATGTAATTTTTATTGTCATGATATGAATAAACTATTGTTATCGTGTTGAGCACAGCAGTGCTGTAGATATTACTTGTTTGTAATTGCTCTTCAGTAAATCATTGCAGACAATTCTCTTTCTAAGCAAACATGTACAAAACTGATACAATTTTATTTTTATTTTTCAGTGTGTATTATACCTATGGGCTTTGAAAATATTGTTTCCAAGCACATTTTTCCTCTTACGGGGAAACCACGAATGTAGGCATCTAACAGAGTATTTCACATTTAAACAAGAATGTAAGTATGTCTTTCTGCTTTGTGTGCAAAGTACCTTCTCAAGTTGACTTTGGTTATGTTGATAATAATAGCAACATATATATATTTTCTATATTTAGTTAGTTAGTAGTCGTCGTCTATGGGTGAGATATTACCGCTGCGACGTTGAACATTAATTAATTAATTCATTTTATATTTAGTTAAAATATCTATTGCCATGGTACAGTCAAGTTTGTTTTCTATCATGTCCTTGTCTATTCTCAGAGATGAGCCAATCTTTAAGTTCAGTAAAGAATGTCAACATGTAATTACCAAGTGTCATTTTTCATCAGGTAAAATCAAGTACACGGAAAGAGTGTACGACTGCTGCATGGATTCCTTCGACTGTCTGCCACTAGCAGCTTTAATGAATCAGCAGTTTCTCTGTGTTCATGGAGGGCTTTCACCAGAAATTCACAATCTGGATGATATCCGAAAGGTAAGGCATTTAACTAATATTTCCTGGTGGGGGTGGTGGTGGGGGAGATGGTATAGTAATCTCTGATTCTCTGGTGTTTGGATCCTAAAGGCTTCCAATAGTACAGTTGTTTGTTTAAAAAAAATATATATATATTAATTTAATCTCCATGCTAGAGGCAATCGGATGTGCCATACAGAGCTATGTGTGTCTAATCCAGCAGGGCGAGAGTTAAATATTGTCTGATTTGTAGACATCCCACCGTAATTCCAATAACCATTGATTGTGGGCTTATCAGTATCCAAATTGTGTTGCAGTTGGACAGATTCAAGGAGCCCCCGGCGTTCGGTCCAATGTGTGATATATTATGGTCAGATCCATTGGAAGACTTTGGAAATGAAAAAACGACTGAACACTTCACACATAATACAGTTAGGGGTTGCTCATATTTTTACAGGTGAGTACAGGTGATCTTGTAAGAATTAGTGATGTTATAAAAAATAAAAATAAAACACGTTCTATCTTGTGCAGAAATATACAAATAAGTTTGATTGTCATTACTTTTTGTCAGTCAAATAATGAGTTTCATAGTTTTCATAGAATTGACTGTGGATTAGTTTTTAAATTGTTCTTGTAGAAACGAACATGTTAACCTTGTATGAATTAAAATTGTTAATTTTCCTTTGCAGCTATGCAGCATGTTGTGATTTCTTGCAACAAAACAGCTTGTTGTCAATAATCAGAGCACACGAGGCACAAGATGCTGGGTAAGATATTTTTCAACACTGCTGATTGTTTTTAGATCTACTACTGTCTTTCAAGTGACTAGTTTCCCAATACAACTTGAAGCATCAACCTGCCGAGTCCCATGTAGATTTTGGCCATTTTCAATCTGTTGCAACAGCTATAGGGAGGTTTTTGTAGCTGGTTGTGATTGTTTTACCTAACATTGTCAAGACTAACATTGTCAGACTATTCTTGTTATCTGTAATCAAAGAATCTACATCATTGCAGAGGTCATCTCTTTATGACATACTTGGTGCATGCACATCACAGTATATGTTTCGTAGTTTTTGCCCAATTGAATTCTGATGAATGCCTCCTTATGTGTGTCATCAGACTAGTGTTAATATGTATTTTTGTGTTTGCTTTACAGATACAGAATGTATAGGAAAAGTCAAACAACAGGTTTCCCATCTTTAATAACGATATTCTCTGCACCAAACTATTTGGATGTCTACAACAATAAAGGTATGGTGCACAATTTGGGATACACGCCAAATATTAATTAAATATAATGTCGTGAATGTAGTTAATCATTAAAATGTTCATGTAGATTGGTTGTTGGAACTTTCTGAAATTAAAAATATTCAGTGCAATACCGTATACTAGGACATTTTCATGTTATTACAGTGTCTAGTTTTTCAACAAAAATGTTCAGTTCAACCGTTGGTGCCTCTGGGTGAAATATTCCTGGTGCTACGTAAAACATTCATTCTGGTTCAACCAGGTAGATGAGTGAGAAGAATTGTCACACGGTGCTAGTGTGTGCATATTGGCAAGATACTTTCCAATGAAATTGTGCATGTCTTGTTATGACACACGCAGTCGTTTGTGAGAATCAAAACCATTACAACAGAAATAATTCGTTTCTTGAAGCGCTCTTAGCTGCTAAGGGACCATAGCACTCTCTTTGCCGATAACTAAGACATTGCTAAGAGAGTGCTATGGTCCCTTAGCGGCTAAGAGAGCTTCGAGAAACGATACCCAAGGCTCTTTAGGCTAACATTCTCAGTAATGTTAAAAAGTAGGTTGTCCGCAGTGCAATTTAACTTGCCAATGTACGTCGGTCATATGTTAATCTAGAGCCCTGCACTCCTTTTTAATTGATAATCGTGTTTGTTGACTTTATCTCATAATTGCCCCGTTACCTTTCAGCTGCCATACTGAAGTATGAAAACAATGTGATGAACATCCGACAGTTCAACTGCTCCCCACATCCTTACTGGTTGCCAAACTTCATGGATGTGTTCACGTGGTCTCTTCCATTTGTTGGGGAGAAAGGTACAGACAGTACTGTGCTAGAGTCGTTATTCCAAGCATTCTCATTTAATACGTAGATTTTAATCTTTGAAATTCATTCATGTCGAGCTTTAATCTTTGAAATCCATCCACATGTCGAGCGAGCATCAAATGTACCATAGTTGCCAAGAAATAAAAGGTATAAATTGAATCAATTTTCTGTTACCGCTTGCAGTTTTGAAAAACAAGTTGAGTAATGTTATTTAAAGGATTGTTTGACAAGTAGGTAGGAAGTGTTAATCTTATGTTTGACAAGCAGTTAAAAATGCAAGTAGAGCTATTTGTACAAATTTTACACCAACACACTACAATAGTGACCGGTTCCACATAAGCTATGTGTATATTCCAGTGACAGAAATGCTTGTCAACATCCTCAACATTTGCTCAGACGATGAGCTTATGACTGAAGGAGACGATTCCCTAGAAGGTGAGGTGTCCTCCTTTTCATGTACATTGGTGTGTTCTAGCCTTGGTCACAGCTCATGTTCATTGTTGTCAATATGTCTACGTGATGGTAGCAGTAGCATGATTAGAACACACTTCACACAACACACCACACACACCAGCAGCCGCTTTTCTTCACTAGATTATAATATAGAAACACATTAGTTGCTGCCACATTCGCTGACTGTACATGTCGCTTGACCTCTGTTGTACTTTTTGCATAGTTGGTAGTTTTACGTATGTTACATGTTTGTTATAAAATAGGGGACGACCGAAACTATATGCATCGATCGAGTCAACGGAGCAAATACACATTTGCTGAGACTGTATGCAATGGTGTAACTCTTAACATGACCTTAATTACTACCATAGACATTATTGGTACTGGGTTAATTTAGAGATATGCCATTGCATACATGAGAGCCCTGGCCTAGAGATTATGAAACGTTTTGAGTATGATTTCATGCTCGAGCTCAAATTTTATATGTGGATTTGTGAACAAAAATGATTTGAGCATGAAAATGTAATGAGAAAGGTTTCGTAATCTAAGACCCTTGTCAGTCAACTGAGACCAGCAAGCGGACCTGCAGACACTCATTAGCCCCCCGCATACAGACACCTCTAACTTTTCATAGAACAAGAAAGGCAGACCAAGTGCTATTCCTGATTTGGTTTTGGATGATCTGTATTCAGTTGTGTTCAGGCAAATGTGGGTACATTAACTTGTAGTAGCAAGTAGATGTTTTTGTTCCGCTTAACCATTATATTGCAAGGCACAATGCTATTTCACCAACGTTCCTTTGCTAAGTTTGTGTGGGGTTGGTTCTGTCCCAAATACTGCCCTCCTATTAGTGCACCATCCCCCACATATTGCCCGGAATAGTTCACCATCTGTAAATAATAAATATAGAGTGCCCAAGGTTTCGGAAACCTTTTTCTTTTCACTGATCAGGACAACATTTTTCTATTTTTAAACTGAACATGTAAAGTGCGTTGTTAAAAGTGCCAACAAACATTTCTAGCTTGATATTCTCAATATTTGTTCAGTGTCGTCCAGGCTGTTTTCTTTGTGACCTTTCGTAAATGCACTTGTGTTGCACAAATTTAAATGATCAGTTCAGCATTTGTTAATATATTTCCCAAGTCTAATGATTGTTGGCGCTTGCCCAGCGGCATCTGTTATAAGATGCTTACTTCAAAATAGGCATATTGCATGTGGTGTTTACTCAGAAAAATTAATGCATAAATATATATCGTACAAACAGCTGCATTACTGTATATTTTCAGTGTTTCATACTGTAATTTTTTTTCTCTCTTCTCCCCTCGATATGCTATTGGTGACCTGTGTTGCACCTTTGTTATCCCTGCATGCTTAAAAAGTGCAGCGGAGTGGTAAGTTAAAACAAGACTGTTTGTGCCCCGGGGTAGGGGAGAGCGGCTGGAATGAGGACGGGACCGTCGCCCATGTGCACAAATAAAGCCACAGCGGTCTTAGGTTGCCAGTCAAGCTCGTAATGAAACATGCTCAAATTAAATAAGTTGGTGTTATTGTCGATTTGGGAAGCATTTCCTTGTGTATTTTGCAACACCTGCTTGCAATTAGATTGTGCTCAGTTTGGGGTAAATGGTACCTGTCATCGGTCTGCTATTTATCCTGAGCCTACCGTAATCCTTGTATATCTGATGAGGTATTGAATACCATACGGTAAGCTGGTTTGTTAGTTCAGCCGATACTGGGAATGTGTGATACGGTATGTAGATATGAGAATGGTCTGGAATAACAGAATGGGGTGAAACGAAAACTTGCACCTTTCAGTTATCCACGTTATGTTGACCTATATCTAGTTTGACTATGCCAGCGTCGCTTTTAAGACAATGTTACGGAAAACTTTGTGCAAATGGGCCGTCTTTCTGTAGGCCAAGCCACCCTCCTTCATCCCAGTGTCGCACATTGATCATAACGCTATATGTAGACTTGCTGTGATAGTTCGCCATTTGCTGCTTATGTTGGTCAGACCTACAAGGTTAAGCAATAAAACATCACTTGCATACCCACAGCCAATGTAAACCCACTTTCCTTACCCTTCACCCCTACCCGCTGCTTGTGTTATGGCAACATTAACACCACGTCTGCAATGATTTCACCAATAGTAGCCAACCATGTGTGTGCTCATTGGCTCATTTTGAAGTGATATTTTGTAAATTAACAATGATTTTAAGAAGTGATGCTTCATTCTAGTCTGCTGTTGAAACCATATTAATTATTGTTGGAGGATAGCGGTTTCAATTAGTCTGTAGTGATAATCTGCCATAATGGACATTGTAAAATTTAGCACTATTGGGTGCTTGAAATTGAATATTTGGAATTCAAAATTGAAAATATTTTTCCTTTTTTGCCAGCTTGCTATATTAGTAGCATTTTGTTCTTCATTATTTATATTGGGGAAAAAGTTTTTATTTTATTTTTGATGTTCAGGAGCATTTTAGTCTATGAAGTCTTCACTTATGTTAATAATGCTTTTTCCATTAACTTGTTTAATATTTGTTTATTTCCTCCATTTTTATTAGCTCGAAAAGACATTCTCAGTCGAGCTTATATAGTAATGGTGGATCCGACGAGTCATCTGTTTGTTAACATGCCTGAATGCTGTTGTTACGTGTGAACGAAAGATTTCCACTGCGACATTAACCTCGCTGTTGCCCAAAACATGCACAATGGAACAATTCTGCAGCAATGAGTAATTCTCAGAAAACCGTCAAATGTCTACCTCTGCTAAATTAATTTTGTATGATTATTTCATCTTGGCGATTTGCAGTGTTGTTTACATTTACATTAGCCTGTCATGATTACAAACCTGGGGCCATGTTCCCGAAGCCATTGTATACGTTACAGCCATCGTGGAGCAAATTCTGATTATCCCAAAAGAATCAAATGTTCCTCCACAGGCTTAACGATGTCGTTGCGTACATGATAGCTTCGGGAACATGGACCCTGAAGGGTGGGATCTTCTCCCAGGCTTGTTACAAGTTACTTTTATGGTGATGCATTTTCACACAACATGGACAATTTTTAATACAGTATCTTGTAGTATGTAGAGATATTCCTGCAGCAAGATCAAATCACTAAATCAATGGAAGGATATTCATGATCTACAATTGTTGTGCTACTGGAAACCCGTCAAGATTTGGTGGTTCCGGGTTTGAATCTGTCCTAAGCAAAACTCTCCAGTTAACTTCCCCCACCCTTGCCCTCTTTCCCCTTAAACAACAACAATAAGCTAGTGAAAATTTTCAATGACGACGTGTTCGAGCATTAATTTCCTGCTTTCTTAGCTTTAATAATTGTATAGTTTTAATTGAATCCTCGTTACATATTTGCATACTAAAGTTTTCAACGCTACTATGGTCACAGGATGAGAATAAATTGCTAATATTGGGGCCACTTTGTGTACCCTGAAATTCCATTTTTTAATTGCTTTATCCAAGATAGGAAATTGTATCTTTATGTGGAATGACTACTAATAAGATATAAATTATGAAAGTTGCTTTGTTACTAATGAAATGCTTGATAAGCGATTAAGTTCCTAGTTCTGATCATGGTCAAACTAAATATAGTACATGTACTAGTAATGTAAGTGTATTCATTACCCTTTTTAAATACGAGGAGCTGTAGTAGGTAACATAGTGATATATTGTTAGACTTCGGAGCCAGTGGTACCAAATAAAAATGAATTAATGAATTTGAACCAACAAATCTAAAATGTACACAAAATCTCAAAACATCTCAAAACTTTTACAACCAATTCAGTAGGGATAAGGGTGATTAACGCTGCTACCTACTATCAGCATACTATAACCCACCCCAAGAACAAAGAACACCAACAGATCGTGAAAGTGGGATGGCATAACATCAGATCGGGGAAAGTGGGATGGCATAACATCAGATCGGGGAAAGTGGGATGGCATAACATCAGATCGGGGAAAGTGGGAGGACGCCGCAGTCTGGATAGGATGGAATATCTGAAGTTGTCATCCTTGGTTCACCGGTACCAGACTGTGCTCACAGGTTCAATACAAGACAATGCGCTACAGGTGTTCCAGGTTGCCTCCAGCCATAAACTGATAGGCCACGTACATACAAGCGAAAACATTTTTAAACTGCCCAAACCCACCCAACTCCATTTTCTTAATTTAAATTTTTTTTTTGTTAATAAAATTTGTTATCACAATTTTGATCAGGAACTATCTGCACCGTTTCCATGCGATAACTTTCTTTTCATCAAACATTGTCGAGCACACAGTCAGTTGAATTCTGAGTTCTGGTTTATCTATTTGCTGCCTTGATTGATGCCTGTTGGTATAGTTTCATTATTATTTAATACCATCTTTACACATCACTGATTACTTTTGCATGTATAAGAAATAACATTCAATATACATGTATACATATATCCTTACAAAATTGAGATCTGTTGAATCTATGATCGATGTGAATTTTGCTGAATGTAAATGTATTTTTTAAGTGGCATGCTGCAATGCCCTGAATGCGAGAGTGTAACCTGTGCCTTTTACAAATATCTGTAGTCCAGTGCATTATTCTGAATGCAGAGTTTGACTGTACCTACTACTAGCCGTAATGTTAATATGTACACATGTATTGGATGTGGAGAGAGAATGCAGTTGGTTCTGCACGTGTTGTGGATGACTTTTACATACTAATATACACCTTGTTCGTCATATCCACAGCTTCAACCTCCTACTACAGGAAGATTTTCATTACTGTATTTGTTTCTTTTTTTCTTTCATGTTTTTTCTTCCCCTCCCCCTACCTGGACATTGCCAACTCAAATACATCTAATGTTGGATTGATTTCAAACTTGGTACGTTCATTTAATGACATCCAATTGCATTGCACCTTCGCCATTTTCTGGCACCGATTTTGTGAGTTTATGGCAATTCTACATGGTGAATTGTAGTGAAAACTAATACCACAAGTACATTTGCTTCATATCGAATCGATAAAAGTAGATATAGATTCTACTTTCTTTCTAAATTGCTAATCTAAGTACCAAATTCACCATGTTCTCTAGCCTTATTTTAGGTTGTGCTTTTTTTTTTTTGTTCTAACTTCTCGTTTACATTAAACTTAATTTATGTAAGTTCATTATAGAATATTTTTTAAGTGCTAAATCTTACTTTAACTTCCCTTTTAATCATTCATTAACGATACTAGGAGGTACAGTATTTGTGTCTTGTCCCTCAATGTTGCACACTCACACAGATTTCATCTCCATACTAATACTGTTTGTTTATGTTATAGGGGCTTTAGTGGCAGCCAGAAAAGAGGTTATCCGCAACAAAATCAGGGCTATTGGGAAGATGGCAAGAGTCTTCACAGTGCTTCGGTAATATGTTGCTCCTTGGCCGTTTTCTCAGTCTAGCATTTCTGCATTCACTTTTCAGAAATGAGAATTGTCAGCATTATGGAATTTCTCATGCAATTTATTTGTTTGTGAGACTTTTTATTAGTGAAATGATTTTCGAGTCAGTTCTTGCCAATCTGTAATCATATTATTAGTTACATGTGTGTTTATCGGTGTGTACAGGGTTTTACGAGCTGAAAGTTCCTGTACACCCCGAGACAGCAGGTCGAGGGGTGTACAGGAACTTGAATCTCGTAAAATCCCGTACACACCGATAAACACACATGTAACGAATTTATCATTATTCTACAATAATTCTACAAACGTTTTTCTAAAATATCTGAGGCACTGTGTCCAACAAATCGCTTTGCCATATTGCTCAAGGCAGACGACAATGTTCCGTACCGTATTGACGTCATAGGCGGTCCGCGTCATACCGACGTGTAAATAAATGAACCGGGGTGTACGGGCTGATACAAGACGGCAACTGACCAATGAAATTGCTAGAATCTATCCTGAATAATGATAAACCTGTTTATTAAAGTATGAACAAAACTCGAAAACTTTTGTTTTTTATTATTGTTATTTATTTTATTTTTTGAAACAACACTATTTATATCAGAAACACTTCCTGGATCATAAACAGTAGAATTTCCCAAATTCCAGCATTAAATCCCTTGGAATTTTCTTTTTGAAAAAAGCAAAAATTTGAAAATATGTTTTTTCTTTTTTTTATTAAAATGGTTAAGGGGAGAGTTTTATTGGAGCAGGGCGTTTAATACGTCGCATACGGTAGTAGTAGTATTTTCCAAAGTTGAAAAAATTGGATAGGCGGATCCGTAAACCAAGGAGTCAAAAAAATATGGCCTTTATACACATTAGACATTGCTTACATCATTAGTTTAATGTCTTATTCTGTCTATCTGTCGTCGCAAATGGGTAAAAGATTCCCGAAATGACGTTAAACTCCATATTCATTCACACTCACTGTGTATCTGTAAGTATTCTAACAGCAATATCTGATCACTGTTTAACTTGATGACACCTGTGTTATGGTCTGGTGCTCTGACTTTGTATTATAGCACTCAGTAACGCTCTCTGCGAGTCACTCGGTGCCAATACAGACCCATGTCTACATGCTCATCGGTGAATACCCTAGGTACCATTTGTCTCTTTTTCCCTTCCATTAAACTTTGATGCTGGAGATTTCAATAGCGGAGACTGCATGGGCAGGCCAGATTTGTTCCTGCTGTCAAGCATTCATCTCGGTGGGGGTCAGAGTCTGTATTATTAATGAAGGAATAATCACATCGTTATCCCCATCATCCTGGAAGACCGTCACAGGTCCCCAGTGGAGTGTCAATCATTCCTACGTTGAGAGTCCGTACACAAGACTATCAACAAGCAGTTGAAGCAAGTCGAGGGGGAACCAGAAACCAGGCGTCATTTATTCTAGTGTGGGAGTGTATTAACCCTCTCCCTGCTGAAGGCGAGTTAACTTGCCCGATCATATGCAGAAATAGAACACTTTGATTTTATTCAGC
>JAUTBZ010131482.1:0-14092 GCA_032361785.1 Lepetodrilus galriftensis
AATCTGTATTTAAATAATTAAATATATTAAAACATTCAGTGAACACAGAATCATGACTATATTTCCAAACTAGATGTACAGTACTACCGGTAGATTGGCTGAACTGACAAATCTGTATTTAAATAATTAAATAAATGAGAACATGAGTGAAGATGGTGCATGAACCCAATCAGTTGTTGAACATTATTGACTCGGACTGGCACCGGCTATGTTTATATAGATCACACAATGTAAATACCAAACACACAGGGGAACTAGCTCCATGAATACATCAAAGAGAGATTTCCATACACATTATACCATAAAATGGCAATATTCAAATTTTCCATAAATCCCTCAAAGGAACTTCCAGCCTAATCATAGCAAGGTTTGGTGAAGCAGTAACATTTTTTTTTCATTTAAAACAAACTGAAAGTCCATGAATCTCTGTGGTCAAATCATCTATTGAAATCTGCAGAAGCAGACACAGTTGAATGTCTCTAGGGGGTCTGTGACAGTAGAAGATCCCTAGGGGTCCATTGACAGCCATCACAGTGCTCTGCTGCAAGACACAGGAGACATCATGCTGAGGGGCGGGGGGTCAGGAGAGAGTCTGTATTGACTTTCTGACCACCACTACATGGCAATGACAAATCCCAGCAGACCAATAATGTCTGCAGCTTGACAAGAAGAGTATTGTCAACATTTACTGAACAATAAGTACGGTAACAACAACTTGAATGATAATATGTATAATTTGATTCTGGGGATAAATAACCATTAACCATGTTTACAATACAAGAGGTAATAAAATTATAAAGTTTAATATTATATATGTTGTTCTATTGAGTATGGTGCGAAAATGTACACTGCATTTTTATAAACATCATAGAATAATATTATAGAAAATCATAAATAAATAAAAAATATATGACATGGTATTTTTTAAAGTCCATTGTAACATATTTTAAAATTATAAAACATTTCATAACTGTAAAATATTTAACTAGTTTTTAACTGAAAACCAGAGAATAAATTATTGATATGCTCTAGCATTATTTTCCTACATTTATCGATAAAATAATTGATTTTTATTCTGTTGTTTGTTCAGAGTGTGGTTTGCCTTTGGCAATGCCGGTCTCATACAGCCAGCGGCAGTACAACATACAAACAAAGATGTCTACATGTGCGTTCTAGGAAACCATTGTCCTGCATCTCTGATCAATGAATGTGTTCTCAGTGCCCGACCAACATATCCAATATAGAGCAGAACAGAGCAGAACAGAACAGAACAGAAGAGAACGGAACAAAGGAACAGCATGATAAAGGTCCAAAGCAGATGCTGATGCAGCACTCTTATCCCCGAGTCAAACAAACAGGAAACAATAGTGATTCAAGTCAGACACGTGCAAAGGTATTGCTTGAAAACACAAATTAAGGTGTTAGTTCATATTCAGATTCAACTGCAGTTGCAAGTCTTGCCCCAGAACATGTATACATAAATGACAGTATTACGTATATGGCAGGCCATGGAACATGTATTCTGTAAATGTATTTTGGTTGGGGATATGTGATACAAATATGAGATATTGCCAAGAAATATAAACCCAAATTTTATTACACAATTATCATAGACAGTGCAATAAGGGCTGGGAGAACTGAGGACTTGTGAGAGGTGCTAGCTGACTTGGAGCCATCACTTTCAACAAGCAGAATCAAGTTGGAGGGCTATACATTGCACTAAAACTGCAGATGCAACATAGGAGTACAGTACTACAGAATATTGTTATATTCAATGAGAATCAGTAGTATAGCATCCATTGGCATTTTCACCATGACATGATGGCACCATGGCACCATGACACCATGACATCATGATCATAGTTCTTAGTGTATCATGCCAGAATGTAAAACAGGTTTCAACAAGAGAACTAATAACCATTAAAACAGTCAGATTCTATTCTGAACAGTAATACTATACTACCAAGTCAGTTTTATCACATTAAAAACTAATATATTTTAAACTGCTTTGTAAAATGCAAGAAAATTACATTACTGAGTAATAGAGTATAAATAAAACAGGCTCACATCTTTAGTTCACATTTCATCTCATCACAGACAAGTGTAGAATAAATAATATCACCTAATCTGAGATGCTGGCATATTTGAAGATTAGAAGTTCTTTCAACACACCATTAAAGACATCTGTATCTTTTCACAATCGACTGCCAGCTTATATGTATCCTTTCACAATTGATGTCTGGATTGCAGGTATCTTTTCAAACTCAGAAGGGAGTAAAATTAGTACTGGTGTACATTTCGATGTTAAAAAAAAATCTATTTTGTTTAAAAACAATTGGAATTTGTGAACTATTTCTATTTTTGTCTACAACTAAAGAATGCATTTAAAGACACACATAGAACTAATAGCAGGATACCACCACCTGGTTTTGGCGGTGTGATAGTCATCATATTTCATTGCCACTTGTATCTAAAGCGATCTCTTTATGAGCCAGTTTGCACCATTTCAGAAGAAAGCAACACTTACCTTTTGGGCCTGGTGTCAGGAAGACTGCGATTAAGGCCTAGTGCATCACTTGCCGAGACATTGTATGAAAAACCAAGGAATCCTTCATACTCCAACTTCTTCAACCTTTCCTTATCCAATCTTTTCTCGTAAAATTCCGAATTTACATCCGAGTTAGATTCCACTGTTTCTGAAGGTGATTTCCCTCGAGGTCGTAATGAAATTGGAGATTTCTTTCCAGGAGTAACACTATCACTGCTTTTATGGCTACCAGTCACTACTGGAGACTTCTTATTCAAAGTCGTATATTGTCGATTTTGTCTGCATCTCTCCGAATGCCATCCATGTATACACTTATTGCTTGGAGACTTTTTATTAATGGATTTTTTAGTCTCATAGGACTTTAATTCCATTGAATGTGTTTTCTTTACACCTTTCTGTGGCAGAGATTCCCTGATTTCTGCCGGAGAAACACCTCCTTCATTCCACTGATGGTCTGGTTTATGACTTTCCTCGTCATTTCTCCACTTCTCAGCGTCGCCGCCGATCGACTCAATTTTACGTAAAGCTCCTCTGTACAACTCCTGAACTTCCGGAACACTTTCTCGTCCACGGTTTTTATTGCTGTCTTCGTCTGGAATACTGGACAAATTAGACCGCGGGAAGAATGGGTCTCGCTGGAAGGTCCTCACAGAGTTCTTGTAATATCTCTCACCATCGCCGTCCATTCTGGCGGAGTCCGTGATGGTGTCGAACATGAAGATGGTGGTGACCCACAGAGAGAAGAGGATTCCCAGAGAAACGCATCTCCTTCCGATCCGGTTCCAGCGCCCAGATTTCCGGGAATATTTGATGATTTTCATTGGACCCTTGATGCAGGCAATGAGACACCATTCCACCTACCTCTCAAAGACTCTAGAACCATCAAGGTACAGCACCATAGCGGGGCTGGAAAGGAATGAAGTGTGAAGTTTTGTATAATTTCTATAATACAGTACTACTGTGATTCCTGGTGAGCTAGGAGGAATACTTGTAATTAATTGCACACAAAAATAAATCCAACCCTAAAAATACGAATGTGACCAATTTCTTCAAAACAAATGTTCTAATTATTCAAACACAATCATTACTTCGTTTTTTAAATGTTAATGCAAAAATCTTTCAATTATTTAATTATTCATTTAAAACTATATTTTATACTTCATTTGGTTGTCCCTAATTATACAAGAAATGATGATTTTCAATCTTTTTATTTTAATAAATTCAAACAGCTACAAATTTAATTATTTTCTCCTGTTCAAATTATTAGGTTAATTATGGTACGTGTTACTGCACTTTCTCCCAGTAATGTGCATGAGTGGGTGAATTGCAGTTTTCAACACAAATATAACAATTTCCCTTTCATTAATGAATAAATTAATCTACAAACTTTAATGAAAACACACGTTTCTTTCCATTTTAGTGAAAATAAATTAAATGTAAAAATGTAATTACAATTCTGACAGAGTTGCTTACCCTGGCTACCGGATACCATGGCATTTGTATAGTTCGAATCAATTATCCAATAACTGGCATATAGCTAGATATATGTTTGACTATCTCTGCCTCTGCTGGCTGATCAATAAATCACCTGTCTGATTTACACCTCCCTCCCCCCCACCACCCCACCCCCCTGCTCACCTCACAACTACTGAGTGAGACACCACCATGGTCATTACAAGACTTTGTGTCAAATTTTTCACTTTGATCCTGATAACTTCACACCTAAGACTAATCCTGTCAAATCTTTTACACCCTACTTGACTTTCATGTCGGCAATGCAATATATCCTGACTAGTTTATTAACTTTTACCCATAAAGAATAAAACAATGTAAACTTGTTTTCATAAATTAACTCTTTGTGCAAATATATAATTCACTTTGACATATGTAGTATTATTATAGCTTACTATGAGTAAATATTCTAATCCTATTATCTATTGTGTTACTAAAACCAGATTATGACAAATTTACCGAAAAACATTTTCCAGAATGTGAAATACATAAATGTTTAAAGTTCAAATATGTTCAAACATATTTTTAAAAGATTAAATTTTAATAACATTTTATCAAGGATAAAAGTATTATATAAAGAACTAAATAAAAATATGAGTAATTCCAACTTATAATGATATAAAATGATTACCTATCGCTGTCTTTGATCTCTAATGACGAGCCCTGCGATATCTTGACATTCCAACAGGGGTCGTCAGACGGAGTATCACCTGGCAATGTAGCCCTTTATACCGCAGCGAGGGGGGCACAATAACTCACGATTGTTGATGCTTTACATGCTGATAACCATCTAAATGGTGGCGACAAATTTCCTCAGTAATATTGGATGTTCCATCGCAGTGGTAATCGCTGATACACGACCCTCGCTTCTGTGCGTCTCATTGGTCGAGAAGGGAACGGAGTTTGCGATGTATTTGAGAGACACTCTCCCGTGCCGTCACAGACTTCAAAGTTTCCCGTGGATAGAGGGGTGGCCCTCCGAGAAGATGTTTCACTTGGTCGGATCCAATGGGACCTATACTTAGTTTGTCAGGATATAAGTTATGGATCCAATATTGCTATGTTTCAGAGGTTTGATTCATTCAACAGAGAGTTTGCTTCCACATATGCTGTTCTGATGAGTTTTTTGTGTGTTTTGAAAGCGGTTTATGCTCTCTAATAACACAGCAAAGATTTGATGTTTTTGTCAGATTCACAATTTTGTTTTTTCTAGATTTGCTTTCAATGAATTTGTGTGCAATGCAATTATTTGTAAGGCCTGTGAACAGAACTGATGTTCACAATGAGGCTCTATATTGATATCGTCCTGAGAAAAAAACAGCCTTGAATTGTCAATTTTGATGGCAATTTGATAGAATTGAGATGAGATTTATCCAGTGATGTCGTCAGTGAATCAACAACTAGCAGACGGCATGTGCTGTGCGAGACTCCGGCTGAATCCAACGACACTGGCGTCTGCTTCAATCATGGCGGCTGATAAACGGATCACCACGGATTCTGAGCTGGTCTCACACAACTATCAACCATTACAGTCGTTCACGGAATGATGTCCAACCGCTTTCCGGAGAATCATTACTCAAATTAGTTCAATGAGGATAATTCACTGAGAAATTCCTTCAACAAAATGTTCACATTTTCATCACATATCAAATACTAGTCTATAATGTTCATCCACATTTAGGTTGTTTTCACTTTTCCTAACATTGTTTTATATATATATAATCTTCACAGGCATAATGTTGCATCCTGAAATTAAGAAGAAATGTCAATATAAACACAGATTAAAAGGCATTGGATTCACAAAATCAAAAGGCATTTTCAAAGACCATATCATTTACACTGAACAAAACTGGAATGCTACTCAAATGTCAAAACATTATACATTCCTTGCACTTAATTATGAAGCTATTTCCAACGCTAGTTATTTGTGTGTCAAGGCATAATAAACCTTCTTTGATCTACTGATGGAATGTGTTTTCTTATTCGTATGTAGATATCTGCCGTATAACTGACATGAACAAAATAAAAAATACCAAATCAATTAAAGGTTTTGCTAGAATTACGTCCACACATTTAATACCGAGTTGTAACATGAGAAAAATCTTATATGCAATTCCAGCACAGTACGGCAGTTTTTTTCAAAAGAGCTATTTTTTTTAAGTTGAGGAAGTTGAAACTTTTAACGAACAGATTTCTACAATTACTTTAAAGCTGCATTCCTGTTTGATTATTTTCACAGAAAACAGGAATTCAAGGAGAATTCTATGAGGGATTTTGTGGGAACAAAATGAACACACCAAGCGGCTCACATTGATTACAAGAACATGTCCAGTCAAAGTGTTGCCGGATTTTATTTTTAGAGATCGGGAGATGCAAGCAAATCGGGGATTATGCCCAACCATCCTGACACTAAGTCGTCATTTGCACAGTCACACAGTTGTCACACTGTCATCACACAGTCGTCACACTTTTGTCTGATTGACTCCCAACCATCCTCGCAAAATCCTGGTGCATTGAAGCAATGAGAAAATGACTCCAATTTGATATTATGTGTCCTGCGAAATGAGAAACTAATTAAGGAATCGCTTAAATGAGACTTAATGATTACCACTCATGATGGTTGTCAGCTGCAGTGAAACATGGCGTGAAATTCCTCTGTTAGCAATCAATGTTGTACCATGTTCTTATACGGAAGTTATATTAGTCAATGTTGTACCATGTTCTTATACAGAAGTTAAGGCATGTAAATAGAGCTATATGAATATTGTCAGAATATCACATACGTATTAAATATTTCTTATCACTGACCAGAACAGATTTATTTTCTGCAAAATCACACAATAAAGTTTGCTTTATTTGGCATATGAAATAGTAGAATTATAAGATTGATTAGATTAATTAATGAATATTTAACTCACATGAGTTTGACCTGATAGGATGGCCTAGTTTCCATGGTATAAATATCTGGGAATCTTCCTCATCACCCGTGTTATTTTCTGTCAATATCAGAATAATCGATGCCTGCATGGGAGCCTTAATGACAACAAAACCCAGCATCAGCCTACGGCAACTTGTTAGGCATTGAAGTTTTTTCAAGATAACTTTTTTTCTGACAATGACTGAGTCATTAAGGGACTTAAAGGAGATTTCCTCTAATAAATACACTTGACAGGACGACACCTGGTCGGCTCATGCAAAATATTACGTCCAATCAAAAGAAATCTCCACATGAAAGGTTTACATTCATATGAAGAAATGTCATCGCAATGAAATGAAAATTATCTCAACATTCAATAATCAATATTCGCAATATTTAAATAATGACAAATTGTCAGTAGTAGTACTATTATATTTTTATGAATAAATTAAGTCAATATTCTGAATAAATGTTCAATTAAATATTTAATCAATATGTTCACCATTAACAATACATTTGTTATTAAAAATATTGATTCCTACAATTCCTTCCAATGGATATCCACCCCATATTAATACAATATTGATAATATTTATACACGTTAATCCAGGTCTTGGTGAATGTAATACCAACTAAAGAGTATCACATTGTTAATAACATTTAAACTTCTATCATATACCTGTATGTCAACACCTGATTATCCAATAAAGTTCCCCTGCCTTTGGAAACATGCACTGACAACCTGTCTCGCAGCAGCCGACACCAGAATCCCGAGCAGACGACACTAGAATCCGAGCAGACGACACCTTCACTCATTCAGACAGTTCCTCTGTGATTTCCTCAAGCCACCACTGGATCAAGCCTTCCACGAGATATATACTCCCCGAGTCTGCTCCAGCGCCGCGATACATCCAGCCCACGTTACAGCGATGTAACGATGTCGTCTGCTCCCTGCGTTACACAGACTGGCAGTGGCGAGAGTGAGCCGGAGTTTGCGGGTCCATAGACGTGTTCTGCCACTCGCTGATCTCTGTTCAGTAGATCTGCAGTAGCGGTGCTGGCTAATTGAGCGGTCGGCACTGAGCACAATTACTTCCACAGCTGAGGGAGCTGTCAATACTTGGTTTCGTTAACGCACATGATCCGTGCAGATTTACACCTCCGCTTCAAAAAGAATCTTCACAATTTGGGAGTTAAATGAACCCTACTGAAAACTCCAAGACGCTGGTACGTGTAGTACATTATGGAAAGTTTGTGAAAGTTGTCAAAACAAGTATTCTTTGGAATGGCCATTATCGAAAAATACTATGGTGTTGATATCCATTGAAAATAATACCTCTACGAAAAGAAAATCTGCATAACTTTTGAATGTACATTATACCTTAAATGGTTTCACATAATACAGAAACAGGAACTTTCCTATAGAAGTCGTATCTTATTACCATATATTAAATTATTTAGTAATGTACAAAACAGTTACATTTGAACACCACAGTTCTATCTGAAGATAAAATATGCCACTGGTTAGAACGAAATAGATCGCAAAATAAGTTAGTACACACTGGGACCATTACAGAGTGTAAGAACATGATACAGCATATGGTTTCACCAACGGTCCAGGTTTAAATCCCATTATCAATGCATCAGCTGCACTTGGTTAGTTTAGAAGTCGTCTGGAAAGCATCTTCTTGTGGCATGAAACATATGGAAAGACTTACTCGGTTCACATTTTTTAAAGGACGGCTTATTGGCGTATATTGAGTCCAGGTGAGGATTATTGACAAGTTATGCTTTCTTCTGTTCAAATTACAGTTTCATACTTACAACCGTCAACTATTTCCTCGTAAGTCTGCCAAGGAGGGCCACAGCTTTTTTTCTGTCTATTCTATTGATTCCCGGATCCAGGACGTTCCGAGGCTTGTACTTTCACGTGGTTCTCGTGGCAATTGTCTATGCTTTACTCACAAGAGCTATTCCGACAGAATAGCCATAGAAAGTTGTTTCTTTATACAAGGATGCTTGGTATTATTATAGAACAATTCCATTGAAGCATTCCTTGTGACAGGCCTCCAGTAGGAGAAAGGCAGGTCGGTGTTCCAGAAATAAAAATTTACATCAAACTGACAAGGATTCATGGAGCGTGCCCACGTGGAACCACGACTTGCGGGTCTGGTGATTCGTAATCATGGTAGTACTAATCGGCTAGCCCGCGATACACAAACTTAGCACCCTTCTTAACATGAAAGGCACCCATGCTAATCTAAGCCGCGGGCACGCTGGCCAGCACAATAGACAGGTTACAGAATAGCGCTCTTTATTAAAAAGCTGACTGATTTTAAATGCGTGTTAAGTAAATCGGGCAAGAGGCGTCTGATTAGTTCACACCTAAAGCCTTAGTACTCTTTCTGTGGGTGAATGGAAGCATAAACACTATCCAAAATCCCTTTAGTTTACATCTGCTGCGGAAAATTAATCCGAGATTGTTCTCATTCACTTGTGATCTGGAGACGATGAATTCGTGATATTTTCTTTCAGTATTATTAAAAAGAACAAAGCAGTGTGGAGCACCCCTATGGACTGAGGACCAGAGGAGGGAGGCTTCGTCGTCTCCTTTACACTGTTTGTTGAAAAAACACAATTTGTTGTTCGAAAGAATATTATACAGCTTTGGACTCCTCGTGCGTATACCGAAGACAAGATATTACAAGTGGAAGCCGAGTGGCCATGTAGGATAGACTCAATACCAGATAAACACCTCACAGGGTGGTAGCGCTTCCTTGTCCAATAGAGAACTGTCCTTAGTTTACATGAAGAGTGTGGTTCAGAGTTTGTTACACATAATGCGTGTCAGTTTTACCCATTTGTGTGTCTGGTAGATATAAAACAGGATAAATCCCAAAATAAATGTATGAAATTAATACTATTAATGTAGTCTACAATGAAATATTGATGAGGGTAAAAGAAAATCCTGTAGACAAATAATAATTAAATGATTTCTAAAAATAACTTTAAATTGTGGGATTATCTATATACCTGGTAGATATAAATGTTTTGGATACCATTACCAATAGAATTGATTAAATTGTAAATTACATTATAAAACACAAAACTGCAGGATTTGTCTTAACTAGTTAGCCTACAGATTGTCTGTTTGACAAAGATTGTAAGAAAACTATACATAAAATACATAAGAAAATATCAAATAATATTAAATGATAAAATATATTTTAGAAATGTTCAGAGAAAGGGTTGCAGCACACATTTCAATATTAAATGTAATTTGGTGATGATCCATTGAAAATTACCCGATTAATTTTGATGATGGCCAAAAATAATATTTGTCTGGGAAAATGCTGTCAAACGAATCATCAGACATGAAATGAGATAATTTTCTCAGATATTTCTTTTTTTCCTAATGATGTCAGATATTTCCCTTGATCGATTCATAATTAAGAGAAGACAAACAAGACTCATTTGTTTATTTTTAATCTCCATTCGTAATTTTAATTATCTCCTATTGTTTACAGATCAAGATTATCTAACCCTACAAATCATGTCTAATCAAAAACAAACAGGGATCAAAATTCCTGATTCCCATATCATTTCACTTGTGGTTCTACTTTAATACGTGAATGACACAATGCAGACTGAGCAGAAGTTACTTCAAACGCAGACTTCAAAAAAAGAGGATCATTGATTATACTTGACTGGGATTATTAGAGATTGTTGAGAGATTCTGTCTGGCCGATATTGAACAAGAATAATACCTCATCAAGATCAGTTTTAAAACAGACATGTCTAAGTCTCTGGAGTTCTGATCAGGTCTGCTGTCCGACTAAAAAAAACATCCTTTGTTTGATTTTCACGGCACCCATGGAATTAATCTCCAAATCATATGCCCAAAGTTCAGCCAACCTTTCTAATGGTATTGTTCAGCTTTTCCTTTATGTCGTACTGTTGAATTTTGCTGGGAGCCGATGACACTTTCTTTGATTCTGCATCAAAACAAAGGCTAGTTGTGATTCCATTTTGAGCGATCTTCGATTGCCGGAACCAGACATTGTTGCATCCATTTTCATCAACTTTTTCCATTTAATTTTGTCTGAACAATGTTGACAGTCGACCACTTTCATGACGGTGGTTTCCCAGCATGCTCTGCTTGCTGTCAGTATGCACACAAAAGTCCCATTGAAACCCACGTCTAGTGCGTCTGCTCACTGCAATCTACACAATGGCCGGCCGTCTAGGAACATGGTCCTACTGCCAGCGAAAACCCCTCAGAACTTGCGTTAACTAACTGAAGGCGCCCAAATAATACAACACTAGGATGCAACTCACTTCAATCCATAAATAGATTTAAACTTTAATTAATGTACGAGTTCAATTTATCATGATCAATGGATTGTGAAAGCCGAAAAGCTTTTTATAAAATAACACAATTTTAATGTCAAGGAATAGAACTGTTCTATATATATTGCTATTTTTTTGGTAATAAAAACAGAAGCTTACTACACAAATAAAACAAGTATTCAACATTTTAATGACTCAGAAAATAAAAGTTCTACGTTTTCTATGATTTTTTTTTTATGTAGATTGATGATGGTCGATTATAAATGTCAGAAATCAAGCAAGCTTCTACACAAAAGTTCACCTGATAGCTCAAGGTGAAGATGTACCCAAAGCCATCAATTCCAGTTGAGCCCTGTTTCACATCCCAGACTTGATGGCAACCACCAGTAGACTCAGGTCAAACCAGATCCATCAAAAACAACTCCAGTCATTTTGGAGGAAACATACAAATTGAAAACTGCATGTGTTTTTTTATAACGTAAATGTTCAACAAAATTCAATCCACTTTCCAACATGTTGAGAATGTTTTGGCACTTGGCATGAAAGAAAGTGTGTGAATGAGGTCAATGTAATTATCCATTTTCTAATTACTACACTGAAAAAAAAACAAACACCCATACACCACCCCAAAAACGTTTTTGAAAACCATAGCATGTGTATACGGTACTTCCTATATTAGTAATTACTACATTATTTATTTAGGAAATTCTATAATGTTGTCTAAATAGAACATACATTTTGAAGAATCACTATATGAATATAGATCAATAGTCAATAACTTACGGTAATTGACAATTGCATATTTTATTTAATTGCTTAATTTCAGTAGTAAACAATGACATTTGGTACAGATAATATATTGTCTGAACGTAGTGTTTCGTATTTTCAGTCTCTGTGTATGACTTGCTTTAGTACTCTTAAGTACAAATTGATTATTGAATAACCAGATTTGTTCTCCTCATGTAAATTCCTTGACTTCTATATCCCTGAGATATTAATCAGTGTAAACCATTTGGTTAATTTGGCTACATTACTGTTAAAATGTTTATTACTTATTGTCAGAACAATCCCAGCAAACAGAAGAATAGCATCAGAAAACTGAGCACAGTTATGAAACATAAAAGTTATTGCCCTACTCAATGAGTCTAAGGGTTTGGTTCCATGCAGCCCACGAAGCTTGAAGTCATAAACAATAAAACATTAGGGGTTTGTAAAAAATGATAAATCAAATCAACAAAATAAACATGTCCAACATGGATGAGAGGAATAAAATTGTGGACCTGACACTTTAAACCAACACTGCTGAAACCACAGGCAGAGAACTGGGGATCTGCAAGCTCAGCATATTTCCAGAGGTATTAAAGGGGCATCCCACCATGATGAATGTGATTTCCATAATAATGTGTCACATCACTAATTATTATTTTTTACAATGAATCACTGTCAATTAAACTGTCAGAGTCACAAAGACAGGTCAGATTTACAAAATTCTTGTTTCTTCCCCTCCAGAGGTTTCAAACCAAAGTCACAGATGGCTTAGCTTTAATCTTAATGAGATTGAAAATCAAAATGGAACAAAAATGGCATCAAATTTGTCTTCTAAGTAAGATTACCAGATGGGAAAGATTGGACTGCCAGGAATTTGAGAAATTTAATCTGAAAGTAAAAACAAACTGGTAACATATATATACTCACCTTTGAAGTAAAAATGAAGTACATGTTGTATTCAGGGCCCAGGGCCCTAAAATATTAAAATAAAGGCCTGTGTTATTACAGGGTGTAACAAATTGGATTGCCTGACGTCCAGGACAACTAACATTTGTTAGTCAGACAACTGTCATTTGTTAGTCAGACAACTAAATTGGCTACAATTACGTGTCTGGTAGCAAGTGGATATAGTGAGACAAAACTTCATGAATCTTGTGTAATAAAACAATATAATAATTGAAGCTAATTATTAGAGTGTGATCCTATATCCAGTCATACCAAATACGACAACTTAGACATGTTAGATGGGACACTATTATTATCAAGTCCTGTTATACTTTGGCACATCTCTTGAAGAATTCTTTCCAGATGTTTCTCTTCATCTTCCAGTTCAAATGAAGATAATTTCTAAGAACGACCCAATGTCTATCAATGTCCAGTACATGTATGAGCACAGACTCAAATCATGACGTATATCTTACATTTATTTTCCTTTTACAATTGTAATATTGATAATGTTTAACTAATTAACAATGCAAAGGTAAGCTATCATCATCAACATGGAGGATTACTTCATAACAACTCTCTGACATACCGGTGTATCTCTAATTATGCAATCAGTGTGTTCTATACTTAGAACTATGGCATTGTTCTCACGGACTGTGGCTGATTGTAGACATACCGTACCAGAATCTGTCAGTTTACCTTTCCATGAAACACAGGTCCTGTGTAAAACTACATTACTCATTCAATGAAAAACTATGAGATGAAAATAGTGCATGGCATATTTACCCATGCCATCTTCTGTCGTAATACAGGATGTCCTTGGGGATATGTGGATCCAGGGGAAGCATTCAGGGGTGGTTCCTGTCAAGGTGGATTGTGTCATTGTATTCAAAGGTGGATCCAGGGGGTTTGTATGGTTGTCGGCTTATTCGGACCTTGGCTGATTCGGACCTGGCTGATTCGGACCTCAAAAACCTTTTTCCAGGCTGATTCGGACCTCAGTCGAAAGCTCATTCGGACCTCAGTAAATTTCAGTCGAAAGCTCATTCGGA
>JAUTBZ010131493.1:0-14091 GCA_032361785.1 Lepetodrilus galriftensis
GTTACCTTAGAGTTAGGCCGTTCTCCTTCAGGAGATCCATGGGTATCGTTTCTCGAAGCTCTCATATCTACTACGACACCACAAGGACTCTCGTAGCCGTCTATGTGATCGTGCATTTACGAGAGCGCTATGGTCTGATAGTGGATATGATACCCAGGATGAGAAGCGTACAATAGGAATATAAACACTTTATTTCAATAATCTCTACGTCTGAAATTGGACTCCAACAGGCAACACGAAGATACCGGGATTTGAACATGGACCTTTGGATTTCTAGTCACAAGCTCTATCAACTGTGCTAATAACAGTAATGTCACCCAACAAACACCCACAACATTCTAAAGTAATATTCGTGGTTTACAAGTTGTTCTTTACAGTAATGTGCACAGGATATCGGTATGATATGACAGTTCAAGATAGGATGTCAAAAGGTGGTCGACATAACACACTACAACGACTTTCCTGTCTGAAAATTGCATGTGATTCTTATTCTTTTGTAGTATCATAGTAATACTTTAATGTAACAGTTGTGTGTGTTAAACCTCACATAACACCGGACAACCAGGGACAAGCTACTTCAAAAACATTATTGATGTTTTCATCTGAACTCTAAAGGTCCATTCAATGGAAACACGAGCAACAGTAACTCCTCTGATTTAGTTAAGATTGTTCTAGTTTGATGCAAGTCGTCGATGCAATGGAGCACACCATTACACAACAGCAGTTCCACAGGAATTAATCTTTTGTCTTTGATGTCGTCATATTCATTAACCTTAAGTATCGTTCCTTATTTGTAATTTGATAGTTCCATGTAGGGATAAAGTGCAACAAATGGAACAGAATTCAACAGATATATTTCTGCCCTTTGAAGATTTACGTGAGCTGTGAATCCATTAAAATGCTTGATCAATCTAGGATAATTTATAGCTGGAAATCCATCCATGGAAGTGAATAAAACATATATTTAAATAAATCCATTCCTTACTTATGTTTTAAAGTACAGTATGCCTTGATTTGTCTGGAGTGCCACGTGGCATAGGAATGAGAGGTGGATAGGTGGATGGATAGATTACATGATGGATATAGAGATGGAGGAATCAACGGATATATGGAAGGATGACGAATAGAGATATGGAGGGATTAATGGATATATGGAGGGAGGGATTGATGGATAGATATATGGAGAGGTCAATTGAAGTATGGAGGGAGGGATTTCTGGATAGTGATGGATGGATCAGTTGATATAAGGAAGTATGGATTGATGGATTGGATAGAGAAATTAAGGGATTCATGTATACATATAGAGGCATAGATACATTGATGAATAAAGAGATGGAAGGATCAATGTATATGAGCAGGAATGGATATAATATATTGATGGATAGAGAAATGGGTATATAGAGGAACATGGATGGAGGGATGAGTGGATAGATTGGGGGTATGAGTGGATACATGGAGAGAATGATGGATTGATTGATGGATGGGATCAATGGATAGACCGATAGTTAGATATATATACTAGTATATAGATAGATCGATAGGTGACAGGTAGACAGATAAACATACATACAGACAGACAGATAGATGGATATCAAATATTGATTAGTGTAAAGTTTCTGGCCGTCCTAATGTATATGATTTTAAAATAATGTCAACATGTACTGTAATACTATAGAGGATTCTTATAAATAAATGAATATTCATATTTGTGAACTTGGTCACCGCGCAGTGTGTAATTATATAAATAAGAAATTAAGACCGTATGATTATATACACCAGTGACTTAATCAATACTAATACAGTAACTGATTTTCAAAATAATGTCCGCACATAGACAGTATCGTGGTACGCTATCTACTTCAAGTAATGACATATTGCAGAGTTGTCCTCCTGGGACCTGCTCTTGCTTCCAGAGAGTGGCCCTGGGCTGTGGCGGGGTCTCCAGTCAATGAATTAAATCAGGGTACAGTCAGTGTTCTCGTAATGCAATCACATTCTCAGTTGTGGAAAGGACGTGTTGATACAACCACAGGACAAGTCGTAGTCTACTACAAGACAACTTATAGCCTACACTTGCTCTCAGTATTCGTTAAAGGCAAAAGTTGTCTGATTCTGTCCAGGCAGCCATCTTGGAAATGCCAAGGATCGCGTACAACATTTGAAATCAATCCGATGAGAATTTATTTTTTAGAAGAAATGCCGCGAGTGTAGTATGAAGTGGACGGTTTTCTGATTGTCCGTTGGCACCACCATTCTGTCCTTCTGTTTATGTTCTGTATTTCTGCTGTTCTAGTGCTACTTTTCAAGACTTGTGGTGTTCGAAATAATTACCCCAACCCATTTCATTACAGTTAAATATTTCGACCATAACCTGTTCCCGAGATTATGAAACTTTTTTTCAATACAATTTCATGCTCAAATCAAAATTCCTTCACAAATCCCCACGTAAAATATTACCTTGAGCATGAAATTGTACTAAAAAGATTTCATAATCCTGGGGCCTGGTTCTGTCTTTTTTGAGACATGGTCTACCCAAACTCTGAAACACGTTATGTCAGCTTCTACACGGAAAACATCTTCACAATGAATATTTTACCATTCATAATTAGTTATTATTTGACCCAGTGAGATCACAACTTCCTAGCTGTACACTACATCCCTTAAGTCTGTTTTGGATCCAACAGGTTAAAGAACTTGATTGAGCTTTCAACATTTGGAGGGTTAAAGAGATTAATCTTGACAGTACTGATCATGACAATACCAGTGGGCCTCTTGACGCAACGTGTCCGCCAGAGAGGCCTTCATTGACATGACCTCTGGACGTGTCCTCTGCCGTCGTGTTGCACAGGATGCATGCACTGACACGATGTTGCTAAATTGTTTTGGGAAGAATTGTCAATTAGCATTACAGCCGAGGCTGCAGTTGACGTCAATGAATTCAATCTTCGAATCCTTAGTCCAGATTGCACAGTGGTAACAGGAACGACTTGCAAATGAATGGAGGCTTATGACTTATTTTGTCTTGTTCGGCATCTGTATATGTAAATTACTGGGGAACCGGGGTTATGGTAAGGGGATTGAGAACTGGGTCGGTTTAGCGCCATGAGCAAGCAGTATGCATGGATTTGGCGCATCATAAATACTCATTATTAGTATTAGTATTAAAGTAGAGAATGTAAGAAAGTATAGGCCTATATGTTGTCTATACATAATCATCTGGCACCGAGATTACGAAACTTTCTGAGTACGATTCCATGCTCAGACTCAAAATTTACATGACGTTTTATTAACAAAATTCTGAGTTGAGTATGAAATCGTACTCAGAAAAGTTTCGTAATCTTGGGCCCTGGATTGGTACTGTACTGTAGCTGTTTTCAGTTCAGTCTTAACCTTAGTCTTAACCTAACATTAGTTGTGGTATTCTGGATTGCTTCACCAATCCTTTGTTTCTGACAAGGCCCCGACGTTATAAAACATATTTTAGCTTGGTTTCATGATCAACTCAACATTTCGTTCACAAGTCCCCATATAACATTTGAGCTTGAGCATGAACTCGTACACATAACATTTGAGCTTGAGATCGTATTAAAAATGCTTCGTGATCACATGTTATCGAAACTTCTTAGCTAAGAACTTCTTAGTTAGAAAATATCTCTTAAAAAATTAACATTAGCAGAAACCCAGTTAGGAAAATTCTTAGTACTTACGAAGTTTCGAGAATACGGGCCCTGGACAAGAAGCTGTATAAATGTTTAACCCAATTTCTGTTGAAGTCAACCAGGGATGTCCTTCTAGGGCAGTATGTATGGTTCGGTCAACAGAGAGAAGGTTAACATTGGAATTTGATTTTTATCTTAGAATTCCTAAAATGTACTTCCTGCAAGTTCAGGAATTTACTTAGCAACTAGGAGTTGCTCTAAAGACTGTTTTAAGACATCAAATGTGTTCTTAGAAATTTTGCTCATCTTATGTTATAATACTATATGCATCCTATGAAATAATACTATTGAAAGCTATCTTTGCCATATGTTTTCAATCAACACCAATATTTTAATGCAGTATGTTTTTCTTATTTCAAAGTTTACACAAACTATATCTTCACTGCAATTCTGAAACCGTATGTTTTACAGATGTAATAATTTTGATATCAATGTGAATTTGTAATTTCTTACGTATTTTGTACGTCATGTACTGCTCAATGACAAAACCATTCCCAACAAGATATGTTAATAAAATATCCTGTTAAGAAAAATAGCATTTCCTTTTGGTTCATGAAAGGATGTCTTCATCATCTTCACCCAGTTGCTTCATCAGTTCGGATCAGTTTCAAGCTTTGCAAGAAACACTTTGTCTAAATGTCAGAAATATGAGTCGATTCTCGTCCGTGTATTAATGAGCCGTGGACCACAACCTTGAGGAATAAGAGGAATACGATAAGGAACATCTCAGAAGAAAACATGCATGGGTAAAGCGTTCCAGTGGACCACAACCTTGAGGAATAAGAGGAATAAGATAAGGAACATCTCAGAAGAAAACAAGCAGGAGTAAAGCGTTCCAATCCTCACTAAGTATCATCAGTGTTTCTCTTATGGCATTACCAGTGCCTGGCAGTGGCTGTGTCCATTGATTTCACATCTCAGTTAATTAGATGTATTTAATTGTGTTTTAAGTTACTTGTCCCAGGCTTTACAGGCCGACCAATGACGTTACTCAGATGGCATTCAACGGGCACCTGTGTCTACACAGTTGAATGTATTGGCATACAAACGCCGTAAAATGTTGAAAAATGAAAGGAATTTCTGTTGAAAGATTGGTGTTCGATATCACAGTTTCTCATCAAATGCGTGAACGCCTTTGCAGGATCTAGCAGATATATATTAAATGTCTCATTTAAAGACTACAAGTGATTGGTAATACGATTCTTCTCAAAGTCATTATACACTGTCGCACTTATAATAGATTTTGTCACTATGTCATACAAATACACACTCATACACACACACACACACACACACACACACACACACACACACACACACACACACACACATACACACACTCACTCACTCAATTACACACACTCACACATACACACACACACACGCACATACACACACATGCACACACACATACACACACTCACTCTCTCTCACACACACACACACACACACATACACACACCCACTCACACATACACACACACTCACACACACACACACGCACGCACACACACACACACACACACGCTGGTTGTGGATACTCTTGCACGCTTGGTGAAATGAAGCCTCCGAACCCAATCATGGAATACTAATCCATCAATACAAACGTTAACTAATCTTATCTGGCATGTGCTAGGCATGGCCTCATGTCCCCTGCTTGATTTGTGTGGAAAGTAATACTTGGATTCAATTGTTCCATGGTCATGTCGGTGTAATGTATCACCAGATTCATGCCAACAAGAAGGAAAATGCACATATCTCATAACAGATTTATTAGACAGTCACGAATTGTAAAAATAGAAAAGTGACTCCTTGCTTAGAGGGATAGTTTGGTAAACACACTTTTTATTCGTAAAATGACAAATATCTTCCTTTTTCTACGACGTACAATAGATTAAGTATAGTCTGGAGTTGGCAATATGTCACGTAAAATCAAATATTCTATTTCAATTTCAATTTCAAAAATGACATTCTATCAGTTTGGATTATACATGTAGCCAAAAATGAAACAACAACTTGAGTAAAATGGATCAAGATCTTGCATGTCCGTCTCCCCGACTTCTTTCTGTTATTGATATTCTCAATTTTGAAAGATGGAACTGTTTGTGTTTCTGTAATGTTTACAGCAGCTGTTGTCTGTCTGAGGTGATCCTATTCAGAAGCAGACGGACACTTTTAGACCAACTTCCGGATCTCCAAAACCCAACAGATTGCCGAAGAGGCCAAGGCCCGCCTGTACGAAAAGCCGTAACACTTAGGTAACCTTAATTCCAACCTTAGCAATGGCGTCTGTGGAGTCTATGACCAAGGTTGGAGATAAGGTCCCCTATTCTCGATACGTTCTTACGAACTTCTTAGCTTAAGAACAGTTCGTAGCCATATTATAAGAAAGTTTTAAAAGAACTGTTCTTAGGCTAATAATATTCCCCAGGGAGTTGAGAAGGAATTTGAGTGCACAGATCCGTTGACCGGAGTATTAAACGAATTTGAGCAGTTATTCTGAATATTTGCGCTATATAAATGTATACCAATAATAATAAGAAGAAGAAATAATAAGAAATTCGTAAGAATATGTTACCATTGTGGTTACGCCGGTTCGTAAAGGAGTGCCCTGAATTTGCCAAATCGACTGGCCAATGTTGGCTGAACGATGTCTGTGTTATTCCTGTGTGTCGCGAGAAACGCGGCGGGATTTCGATGACTTACTGGAATGTGCCACTGATGGAGAGTTATCACAGGCAAATATTGCTTTTATATTAGTATGATAAGGCAACACACCGAGGATTTGTGCAGATTTGATGGCCGAATGATAATTAGATTGCTTGTGCAGTCCTAATGTCTTTGCAGCTGTGGGTGTCATGATTGCCATGGGAATAGTGTAGGCTATAGTTAATCTCACATACCAACTATATAGATACCATCTGCTTAAACAATTTCACGGGATGAGCTCGACATCATGGTATATAGCTGGACTCCCACAACATGTTTTCGAACAAAATCCTATATTATTTCGGAAACTGGGCAAAGCGTCTAGTGTAACTCATATGCTGAATATTGACATGGTTTATGAAGATATAAGCCCACATGTTAACGATATTGTAACATATTGGACGTATGTTCAAACTCAATAAAGGATAAAATGAACTTAATTACTGTCATAATTTTCAGAACAAATTGTCATAACAACACACCCACACCGTGTCAGTAGTCGTAAATAGAACGTACTGCACGAAAGCCATACAAAACACGCCTGAGCATGTATTTTGTAAGGTAGGGCTGCCAAAGACGTCATGAGGTAGAAAGTTTTATAGTTTTCTCATTATTGATCTTGGAAACATTACGATTCTGGCTATGACATCATCATTAAGAATTGTTATTATGTGTGAGCCGAACATGTACAATTGACATCTTGGCCATGAAAACATAGGAGGTATTTTAGCATCTCCCCTTTCAGAATTCTTGTCATACTTTTTAGTTTTTGTGTTTTAATTATAGGCCAGAGATTTCCATAGTAAACACCAGAGAATTGTATTACAGCATAAAAAAAACATAGTTTGACATTTTAAAAAAAATCACACGCCATAGTGGTAACCAGTCATCTTTCGTGTATCATTTAATTTATATGAAATAATTGGATTATTTTACATTTTATAGTCACCGAAATAGCTCATTTGTTATTTTTTTAAATTTATTTTTAATTTCTTAGGGAGTTTTCTAATAACTTTCAGTGAAGGTGTATGGATTCGTTCCTGGTTGTGAAGAATATGCAGCACATGTTTGTTTAAAAAAAAGTGTAAAACATTATAAACCATTTGTCAAAGAAGCTGGACAACGTATGATAGGGGGTCGTAGCAGGACGTCTATTTCTAAAGATTATATATATAGTAGCAGGACGGTGACTGGCGGTACCCTTTCATTCCTGAACCGTATGATAGCAACATACACTTACTATACCGTCACTTCATACTAATGTTTTTCCTTTACTATGCCTTTACTATAGCAGGAAGTGACGTAAACCTCGACATAAGCCCAGTACAGACTAACGCTACGACCCTTTCGTGAAACACAGGGTATCCTTTACAAAGCTTTCTTATCAGTGTATTAGCTATCGGCAAAGAGAGTGTGGATACGAAACCTTTGTGAAAGCATACCCAGGCCTGGATATGCTGCACACTCCAAACCTTCTGGTAGACCTATGTAGAACTCGTCAAATGCATTGGAGACCTGTTGTTTCAATCTCATCCAATAATGTGGGTTTTTCTTAATTAAAAGAGACACTTTTTCCATTTGTTTAAAATAGTTTTTTTTAATCTTTAATAAATGCGTCCAATGTTATTAACAATGATGATACTATTATGTGCTGACATTCTACATACAAATGGAAAATAAAAGTATGTAAATTATTTCCCCATTCCGCCACAAAAGACAAAAACATCAAAATAAATTAAAAATAAAACGGTACAACCGCACACAGAAAGATAATACTATGTTAATTGACTGTGTGCTCTGTCTGTAACCATTTAACATAGGTGAGTTCTAAAGAGCTCTTCAATTACCTTGCCATCAGATGGTTAGAGTGTCTGGACCTATACTGAGTGTCAGTTGTCGGGGGAAGAGTATCTCACATAACAGCTGATAACATGTAGGAAGACTGCTGTAGACAGTTAAACACCGGGCCAGTACGTACTAAATACCGCTGTACAAATACGTAACCATTTTCTTGCCAGATTGGCGGCAATTACTGTTCTGTAGGGCATCTCTGATTGTCCATGACATGAAGCAGGTTAGTTGTTATGCGTATAGTAATCATGGAGGAATGCCTGGGACATTAACTGTTTGAAATGTGGTTTCAGGGCCATTTTCAAGATTATTTCACTTATTTTTTGTATTTAATATATTTAAATGAATTGGTTATTGAAATAAGCCACTAGTAGTAATTGTAAATTCTATTGTAAGATTATTATCCTAATATTACTCTTTAATGTGTGTGAATACATGTATTCAGTTACCAGATATGCATCAGGGTCGGTATTCATAAAAGGGCTTAAGTCAGTTTTTGCTATCTATTTGGTCTTCAAAAACTTACTTTTAAAAGCCCTTTTACGAATACTGGCCCAGGATATGAAACTGTAATTGAATAATTATTTCTCCAGCATGTTGCACAGAATAATGTAACTTCTTACCACTAGGGGGAGCTCACTGTCAGCATCCATGTCTCCGGGTTTTATTTTTATTGGGAGTTTTCAAGTCCGCAATATGTTCTTTTTTTTCCAACGAATTAATTCATTTCAAGACAGCCTATTCAATACCATGCATTGTTAGTAGCATATGATTGGATGCAGTCCAAACATTTTGTCAGATTCATGAACAAATTATGGTTGAATAACAATATTATTTTTTCCTAGATCGATATTGACATTGGTAGCACAGATATGTGCCGCCTTACTCTGTTAATGTTAGTGCAGTCCATGTACGGTATTTCTTTTAATAAATGAACACAGTGTATACCTAAGCTGAGTAAGTTGGTGTTTTATGAAATATTTCATAGTAAATTATTTCAGCGAAGTTTCAGTGATATGTGTATTTTGGGAGGAGAACCAGCTAAATATGTTATTGTATGATCAAGTTACCACGGCTGATGCGGAAGAAACCCTGTACACTATGCATACATACTTTGTATCCTAGTCTTTCTCTGTCACATCTGGGACCTAGATAGGATTCAAACTCAAGCCTTCAAACTGTGTGGTCTGACACACTACCACTGAACCACCCAAAGCACTGATTACAGAACTTGTTCATAAACGGTGACATTCTATTTATTCCCCGGACCCGGACTTGCGGTCTATTTACCGGACCTGGACCCAATTCCCGGCAATCTGATTGGCTCACGTGACCCCAAATATGAATACCATATTTGCTTAACCCCTATCCATAACCACATGAGCCAATCATATTGCTGGGAATTGCATCCGGGTCCAGGAAATAGACCCACCTCCATAAACCAGTTGTTCTTCCTTACATAGACTTGCTTCCTGTCTCGTCAAAGAAGCCAATATTCTATTCAGGCGTTTATCGGGAAATTTAACAGTAAGATTCATAGCAATTGATCTCACAACAAGGCTTCCAAGCCTAATGCGCTTACGGAGTATGAAGCAGTGTTCATGCAGGCAGTTCTTTCAGATAAAACTAAATTACCGCTCCCTATCAGCTCGTGTTCTTCACAGATGCTTGCAAAGGAGATCCTAAAGAAATGTACATGCAGTAGCCGATGATTTGTGATGATGACTCAAATAGCAGCGCCTGTAAAAGCCGTAGGAACCGCGTCATGATTGGCAGCCGGGTTTGTCCAGATATCTTCGCCACGGATAAATCAGCTGTGAAATTGGCAATGATCGCCGTCCTAATCCGCCGGTTTGTGGCGAACACCCCATTTAGAAAAACATTGCATATCGAAGACTTGTCTTTCTCTTCTGCTTCAGCAAACAATCAGATGGACAAATTTGAGATAGTGCGGTGATTTATCGCATCTCTGTGTAAAGCTGAAGACCACAACGTCGTCGAAATACAGAATTGCTTTCATCGGTGTTTTTAATTACTCTGCAAATTCTCTTCAGAACTAACTAGTGCTCGGAGTTTAAACCATTATCAAATTATGACCGTGACAGCATCAGAGTTTATTTTTTCTCCTAGTATAGATTCAATTTAGGGAGTTTCAAGTAATTATTGTCATTATCTACGTTCTTAAAATACTTAGTTCCAAATGACAAAAAATCGTAAGTGAAAATGTTTATTGGCTATCTGTCAATTGGCTACAACCTTGTTAAACCCTTTTTTTTCAAAAACAGTGCCTCTGAATTTACGGTTCAAGTCAACCTGTAATTAATACACACAAAAAAGTACCTGCTCTATTAACCATCTCCATACTGAAGGCAACCAGAGAACAGTGGCTGTGCCTAATGCAGCAGATAGAGGGTTAATGACAACTCCAATTGTTTCCAACTGAGACGTGGTTAAGCTACACAGATTTCATGCGTAGTCCTACCATTGGACCGATCTGTTCCAACTAAAACGCTAAAAGAAAGGAGTTCAATGTTGGTGTTTTTATGGAAATCAAATTCCCGAGGAAAGAATATATAGTATTACTAATTCAGTTCTATTTCGGCCTGATTGGTGACTGAGTGCACAGTGTGTTACCGACTGGGACTGTTAGATGGCTTTCAAATTGCCTTCATTTGGACATTCTCATACTAAAATAGTCTACTTCCCTCAGCTTGAAAGAAACCTGTTAAGGAAATATATGGCCTAGAAGGAAAATGTTGACTACAATTCATTTTATTATTAAGTTATATTTCTTGGCTTGTGGTTGTATAATAGTGTCATAAAATGATACAATATTGGTGTATATTGTATACTAGTATTTATTTTTATGTGGCATAATTGCAGTTCACTTGATACAATCTTGGCGTGTATTGGTGTATATGGCACACTTAGCATATAGTGTACATTGATGTGCTGGTCGATTTTAAGATTTTTATTTTTATTTGTATCATTGGAAATGCTATACTATATTAATATATTATTATCCAACGGTCACATCGTTCCTTTGCTACCCTTATGTCATCGGGTAACAAAAATGTAGTATTAAACTTGCAATTATTTATACACTATGCATTATCTTTAAAACATGATATATTGTCTGCAAATGTACATTAATTATTATATAATGAATTGTAGTTGTACTGTCTACCTGCAGTCTTGCTATTTAAATACACTGTACTATACATGTATTACTGTATATGGGCCAGTGGCCTTACATGCAATAAAAATTGATTGAATGTACCAGGCGTCTGTGTCACCAACTGTACCAGGCGTCTGTGTCGCCAACTGTACCGGGCGTCTGTGTCGCCAACTGTAACGGGCGTCTGTGTCGCCGTCTGTGTCGCCAACTGTACCAGGCGTCTGTGTCGCCAACTGTACCATGCATCTGTCATTCCATCTCAGTGACAGTTTGGTTTCAAATTGCAAATTTTACAGCGAGCATTCTTGGGTATGCCCATGGGCTTGGTCTTGCCGGCACCCATTGGTGTGACGTTGGTGAAGAAGACGTAGCCAGGGTACATGGACATCAGCTGCTGGATGTTGACATTTTCTGTGTAGAAAACTTCCACATGGAGGTTCTTTGTCACATACACAGGTGATAGCAACGTGGCGTCATGTTTGTATAGGAAAGGGTTGGCAAAGGGATCCAGTGGACGTAATCGCCCTCTGCAGAAGGCATCTGTGCTGGAGCCTTCCTCTGTTAACACAAGAGTCACGTAGTGCACTTCATAATGGCAGTAGAAGTCGGCGAAGTACAGCTTTGTCCTATTGTGGAATATAATTGTAGCCGGGATGTGGAGACGTTGACTACCATAGTATGAAAAATCTGGTGGCTGCTTTGTTTTTGAATTGAGGCCTGTTCCGAAGAACAGACCATCAATGTTGCCGTTGATGGAGGATGCCTGGTCACCGTTGTAGTCTTTGCAATATTTCTCCATGACTCCTGATCTCTTGGCGAAGATTTTCTCATAGTACTGTGGTGGCTTGTTCCGGTAGAAGTAGTCGATGGAGTGGTAAGCCCTGTTTGTCAGCAGCTGTGTTGCCCGTGTGTAGAGGAGGTCTAACTCAGTGGAAGATAGGTCTGAAATACAACATGGCAGTGTCAGTGCTTTATCTCCATCCCCAGTCATGTGCATATCTCTACTTATGTTTTCTTCTCAAGCTAATGCATCCACTAGAAGCATTCAAGAGTTTTGCCTATTATCTCCGACACTGACTGTTGAATGACAGTTGAAGAGAGGGAGGCGAGAGAGAGAAGAGGGAGGGATACTTGGGCAGAATACTTAGCTAGGATATGTATCAATACTTAGCTGGGGTATGTATCAATACTTAGCTGGGGTATGTATCAATACTTAGCTGGGGTATGTATCAATACTTAGCTGGGGTATGTACTTTTCCCTGGAGGTTTTTTCGGTGCACATTGTTGAGGGATGTAATACTACTAATAGTATCCATGGATACAACCTACTAATAGTCAAACTAAGGAAAGACAACTCAGCAGCCACTCACATGTCCGAAATGTTGGCCTGTTGGATGCCATGACAACGGTGTACAGGACAAAAGTGTCGGTCAGCAGGACGCCCTTCAGCTGGAGCACCTTCACTGTGAAGTCGGTCTGTGATGGCAGCGGTCTCGGGATCAGCACGGTGGACTGGGACGTGCTCATCAGCACCAGCACCTCCTCAAAGGGGTCGTGCTGCTGCAGCACGATGCAGTACTGACTGGGCGTGACCTTCTGTGGCGTGACCTTCTGTGGCTTGGCTTTCTGTGGTGTGTCTGTGACCGCGAGTCCTGAGACGTAGTACCACGATGGTGGCTGCTGCTTGATGCCCAGTGGAAACTCAGTCTGAGAATGCAATCATAGAGTCTGCATGTATCACCTAAACCTGTCTGCAGTTCTCTAAACATAGGTTAATTATTTAACTGGTTCAACCCTTCAGGTGATATTTGCTGAGACTACTTCTCTGAGACTACTTACCTGAGACTACTTCTCTGAGACCAGTTCAGTGTAATATAAGAGGAGGTGGAATTTTACGGTACATTATGTCGGTGGAAATTTGTTTTGATTTTTTGTTATAGGTAAGAAATTTAGACTTCAGGATTTGAACTTGTAGGTCATCGGTCCTATTTGATATTTGTACTTACTGTTTTTTCATGGAGATCTGTAAATGACATTCCTTTGGTATGTTTGCTGGATAGTTCTATATTGCAAATTCCATTTACTTGTTCTGTGAAAATAAATATGGTGTAAAAATTAGTAGTTTACATGCGCAATATAGGTATTTATTTCTAACAAGGTCACAACACTGGCAGGGTATTGGACTTCAGTGTCCTGGCATCAATGTCTACAGCAGTTGCCTTTCTGACAAGGTCACAACACTGTGGCAGGGTATTATACTTCGGTGTCCTGGCATCAATGTCTACAGCAGTTGCCTTTCTGACAAGGTTACATTACATGATTAGTCTGTCTGTCCAGTGCAGTTATCGTCCTTTGTCAGTTTTAACTAGTAATAGCAACAGTCGTGGCCAGTGATTATTATCAAGTTTGACGTTGTCATGGCCAGATAGGCTAGCACCTTATGGATGACTGGTCTTACCTGTGAGAGATCTCAAGGCCAGATAGGCTAGCACCTTATGGATGACTGGTCTTACCTGTGAAAGGTCTCAAGGCCAGATAGGCTAGCACCTTATGGATGACTGGTCTTACCTGTGAGAGATCTCAAGGCCAGATAGGCAAGCACTGGTCTTACCTGTGAGAGATCTCAAGGCCAGA
>JAUTBZ010131504.1:0-14091 GCA_032361785.1 Lepetodrilus galriftensis
GTACCAGCCGGTGCTCGCAGGTTTACTGCAACATTCAGCGCTACGGATGTTGTGGGTTTCCTCCTGCCCTAAACTGATATTAGTGAAAGATTCTAGAAAGTGACTTTAAAACTCCAATACAAAAAAAAAAACATGCGTGTGTATTCTGCACATATTCGTAACTGAGCTGGCTCGTATTTATCTTCGTCGCAAATGGGTGAAAGATTCCCGCAGCGACGTTAAACTCCATATTCACTCACTCGTATTTATCTTAATTGTTTCTAATTAGAATTTACACTGTTGGTTTGTCAGTAGCAAGTCAGTGTTTTCAGATTTATTGAAACGCAAAACGCAAAGTGAAGAAGAAAAAAATATATTATCTACCTTCAAATATCACGAAAATACGAAAATGCGCTCCCTTGCGTATTCCAGGTATACAGTAATAATTTTGGGCACATCCAACATGAAGATGATTATGTACACACAACCAACACCACCCATTCTACGTAGTTCTATAGACTTTATTCATTATACACTCCTAACAAGCAACAAATTGAAGGATGCATTTACAAAGCCATGAAGATCTTCGCTATTTTTTCTATATATATTCGGCCATGAAACCCCAGTTTTGTTACAGACACCTAGACTTGAACTATTTTCCCCAACCCAGGTCAAGACTTCAGCCCCCCAACCCACCATCAGGGGTCCTGGTTGTCATGGCAACCTTGACCACTCCATCTTCCAGGGTTTGTTTGTATTTTGATTACGTAACAATCCCAGCATGGGTTTCTGGGGCCAGACCAAAACATGTGAAAATCATGGAGAGAAAATGGACCCACAATTTAATCTGGAGTCCAGTGGGAATGTTGCAATTTGGAAAGCTGCTTGATATGTTTGTTATCTGCTGAAATATCTCAACACAAGAGTGTGATAACATTGTCTGGGGGTAAGATGGCTAATATAGGTCAGGGATCATTTTACAATAATTGAGGGGATAAAATGATCAGGTGTGAATCGGGGAGAGTATTACTGTGTTTGTTTGTAAATTTGAAGTGTGAGTTGTACCAATATTGTGATTATGCTTTTCCATTACACGTGTAAATTGTGTGGTTGGGTTGAGATGCACAAAATGGAGCTTGGACATCAAATGTTATTCTACAATGTGTTGTAGGTATGTTATCGTCTTTTTAATTATAAAATCAGTAAATGAATTAACAACATATGCTCATTAGATTAATGTCAACTTGCCTTGATAAACATTGTCCGAACATTACTATAAATATATTGTCATAAGAAAGAAAAGGAAACAAATTTATTATATAAAACATTTATTCTAGAGCATAAAAGTACACACAGTTGTCATAAGAAAGAAAAGGAAACAAATTTATTATATATAACATTTATTCTAGAGCATAAAAGTACACACATTTGTAATGTAAGTTTATACATGTCTGGTGCCCGGTGCACGACGCTCTTGTAGTGCTACAATAGTTGTAACTGGGCTCCCGCCACAATAGAAAGCGTTGACGTTACAATAGTTGTAGCCTACAAGAGCGTCGTGCAACGGGCACCTGGATATGTTCTTTTGGTACAACAGACTTTCTAATGATTTCTGTACTTTTCCCAGGTAACCAGAATCGAGGTGGTTCCATGCTGGGAAAAAAAAAACATCTTTAAAATATGGTATTAATTTGAGTCTTCCTACCAACAAAAACATACCGTACTGCAATATATGTGTCACTAAAATTCTGTGAAATTGTTTTGGGAAAACCCCAATTCATTCACTATAAAAATGCCACAAATTTTAGAGAATTCCTCAAAACAATTTTTAAATGCAATATTCGTGCCATAAAAATGTCAAACTTAATTATGTGGGGAATAAACAGGATGCTGTTAAATCCCTATAGTGATGTCATACCAATAATAAAACAAAAAAACAAACAGTTGACATACCAATAAATAAACAAAAACAAACAATCTTCAGTGAAGTCCATTTGTAGCTTTAATTGCACCAGACAGGGGACCTTTAACTAATAATGTGCCACACATTCCATTAATTAACTGATGCTAATTAGTCTGTTATTTGTCAGGTTGAATTCCTCAGCAGGACATGTGTTTCACAGGTTGCTGGACTTTAACTGTCAATCAGAACAATTAATTACCAATATTATGAAATGAATCCAGCATGGTTTTGGAGGTTAAAAAATATCACTTTATGATTGGTTGATCTGTAATTAATAAATAACCTGATGAATATATGTAATTACATGTCAATAGAATTGTTGAGCAGTGATATAATTGTAAATGGAATATTATAATTAACTAATAAATGTTGCCACTAGAAGATGTTTAGCAAACAATTTTGGATCTAATTATGTTATGTGTACACTGTACAGTTGGACCCTGTGTTAAGCTTACTGATCAGTTTCGTTGTTTTTGTTTTGGTACTTTAAATTGGCTAGAAAGTGATGAAATATCAATTTTATAGGACAATATTTACCCAGAATTTAAATTGTGACATTAGACTTTCACAACAGTTTTCTTCTCATACAGATCTCCAGGACAAAGTTAAATAACCAAACAAGTTTAACACGAGACCAACCTCTCACCGGTGTATATCCATACCAAAACTATTTATCAATTGAAATTTATAGACCAGTGAAAATAAATCAACCCTTTTATACATGTCAAACCCCTGACTATACAATGATCAATATATTTCAAATAACAAAAGCATCATGGACAAAGAATTTAAAACTATATTAAAACTTCAAACAAGTTCAACCCAGAGTCTTAAATTTCTAATGAGCAAGTTGCTTTTAAAATGTCCAGTCCCTGGTTTTGTGCGTTCACAGTTCAGTGCAATAGAAAGCAATTTCCCTCCCTTTTCTAGGTTTGCACCCATTTTTCAGGAGGAAGGTTGACCTCTCTCTGTACCTTGGTCATTGGGTCAAAGGGCAAACAGTGTCAGACCATGATGAAATCCACTGGCTCTGCTATACAGCAATGGCAGCCACAGACTCTGAAAAGTAACCAGAGACCAGTTTCACAAACTAACTGAGACATTAACCTTCCTCTGAACAGAACAGAACAAAACAGAACTTGTATTCATTCAATGCATTTACATATTTTAAATCCTTTAATTTCATCCTCCAATTTATTGTAAAATTTCATGAGAAATCTTACGAAAGTACCATATTGATAATCTGTGGTATTATTATCTAGGTAGAAGTAAATAAACAAACCATAATCACACAAATTGTAAATTAACCCTCTCCCTGCTGAAGGCGAGTTAACTTGCCCAATCACATGGAGAAATAGAACACTTTGATTTCAAATTATAAATAAAATAAACATGAATTCTTACATACATGTATACATTATGTACATATTATGTGCAAATTTATATATATTTCGCCAAATCCATTCTCAAAAGCTTGGTGATAGGAATTACTGTACATTGTACATATATAATAACAAAAATCATGATTAACACTAACAGTCTATATATAATAGTATTAACCATGTTAAATTAACTTTATTCGATTTAAAAATAATTTTAAAGAGATTTTCTTTAAACCTGTACGAAAATACAGTATTCTACCGAGGACTCCCATCCATAAAATAACCAATAAGTTATAATTGATTTGTGAAATGTCCCTTCCACCCGAACTCAGTGATTAGTATGGTCAGCAAGTGTGGTCACCATTTGACCATGGGAGATTCCCAGAGAGCGGGGGAATTGTTCCTTGACCACCTTCGGTGCAGAATGGACTTGCGATGGATTAACAGTCACGTGAACTTTTAAGAGAGTCGTTTTACGAAAAGTGTGATTTACATGGAAATCATTGCATGATATTTACATGTGTTAGGCTCGTCACTCTTGGTCATAGCGGTCAGCTATTGTGACTGGTCAGTGTAGTCAATGGGGGTGACAGGGTGGACGTTTTGAGGTGACAGGGTGGACATTTTGAGGGGATCTTATCTTGAAATGTGGCATTTCACATCAATACATCGTGGTGGAATGTTTAGAATTTTCAAAAAAAAAAAATTTAAAACCCTGTTGTCCTCGTTCAACTTTGAAGGAATTATTCATAGGATTTAGTGATTAAATGAAAATTAAACTTGTGTTTGATAAAGTTACCTTATTGAAATCGCAGAAGCTGAAATCCTTTACGTTATCTTAGAATATTTGTAATGAAACTTTTATTTGTGAAAGTTATTAAATAACAAGATGAAATCCTTAACAGGATAGCGTCTTAGACTAATGATACACTTGATTCAAATAATCTAATGCAAAATTGGTTAGGAAAGTAGGAAAGTTTTTATAAAGTAATTTATCAATCACCCATCATCTATATTATATTTCTTATCTATCAAGAGCAATCATGAATGAAAATCAAAATTGTATTTGACAAAACGTTAACAAAGTTGAAATTCGTTGCAGTATAATGTTATACATTACTGTTGTCATTTTATGTCTACCGGTATTGTGAATCTGTGGAATAATTTCCATGAATGCACCATTTTCTGTCAATTATCTTTCGCGAATGTACAATTTTGTAACTCAACATTACTATATTGAATTTACTTGGAGATTGTGCTGACTTGTTCATGTCAAACTACCATGGAACATTCTTTTTAACAAATCAACTGTTTCTCGTACATTATCCTATACCGTACACAATGATCCTACTTTTTCTTTTATTTATTTTTTATTGTGGTTTTTATGAGATTCTTTCACTTACATCCTACTAAGTACATAGATCTACATAATATATCAGAAAATTAGGAAACTATATAAATAATTATTCACCCAAATTGAATTCTAAAATTATTAATAAGTCCCAAAATAATAATATTACAGCTTTCCACTTCCAAACAATAATAATTGATTAACACACAATTAGCAAATTAACTAAAGCAGCCGATAAGGAACTACTTCAAATAAAATGTTTATTCACTTTGAACACTTTAAGCTTTCCTCTGGCTATCCATTAACACTTTTGTAATTACTCCGAGACTGAACAAAACACAGGTGGTGATGTTTAATTAATTTCCACTCAATATAACTATTTAGTAATGAAGTGTAAGATTTGGCCATACACTGCCTCAGTCACTATTGTGATGTAGAGTATTAACAATTTTATATAATGATAATAAACTGGTGGCTGTTAATGATAACTTTAAATGCTATAATTGCAAATGTATTGTTATTTGGTTGTGCTTTTATAGTATATTTAATTCCTACTTGAAATGTTGCAAGACAATTTATAATATTTACAAAATTATTTATAAAATTTACAACTTATAATATTGACACTCTTTTTGGTAGTAAGCACATAGTTGGAAAATTAGGGGGGGGGAGTGAATAATTTGAAAATTAAAATATTCTACCGGTACCTTGGAAAATTCTTTACTAACATTAGGATATTTTACTGTACTAGAGTGGTCTTATTTGAAAAGATGCTTTTGTGACTGTTTCCAAACTGAATAATAAGTATTACATCTTGAAATACTAATACCTATATATATATCGTTATTCTACATTAGATTCTTTAGTGAATACCAGTTAGTAGAATTTGCACCAAAGCCATTCAAAAATTGCATCACAAACTTAAATTACATTTAATCTCTTTACAAAAGACCCTGGTATCTTTGGGAACTTAAAATTGGGACTAGTTTAATCTTGTGTAACATTTGGCAAATAACATTATTAGTTTCTTTCTTATTAATGGTTTTTCAATTTGATCTCAATTTTAATTAAAATAAATTCCTTATGTAATATTTGTGTAAACATTTGCCTAAAACCCAAAGAAACAAGTTTATTTTCTCAGATTAACTAAACAAAAACTGTTGCCAAATATTACCAACGACATGACATCACATTGTGCTGGTAGACATTTATACTATCAAACATTTGACAATTTCAATTTAAATCTTTTTCTCATTAGAGTTTACAACACTGACTTGTCCGTAGTTCTCCTATGCAATATCTACATGCCTTTCTTCATATCATTGTATAACATGTATGGGGATTTAACAGTTGTCTATTTAAAGGTACTTTCCATTCTGCATGTATCAAATTAAAGGAGATGACCACCTTCAACCAGGGCAATTAGAACTGCAATAAAAACCTAATAGATTTAACACAAAAGGGGCAGCCACTTCACAAACAAGTCTCCATTATTTAGAAATTTGCTTTAAGGCAGATATCATTAAATTTCAGTTATAATTTCAACTCCTTGTTCCCGGAGAATCAGATGGTATTGTGTTGGATTTTGTGCTGACACTTTCCTCAACAGATTGTCACATTAAAAGTCCATTTCTGTGTATACCTACTTAGTATACTTGCCATAGCCTAGGGGGTGGGGAGGAGAACTTACAATGTGTATACCATTGTATACCACTGTGAACCACTGTCAATTAGAAAGCATTGAAATTGAGATGTTACCATGATGGTTGCAATGAAACAGGTTTAACCCTCTCCCTGCTGAAGGCGAGTTACGTTGCCCGATCACATGCAGAAATAGAACACTTTGATTTTCTTCAGCAGGGAGAAAGTTAAAGGAGCCCAGAAATTCCTGAGTATATGCTGAGTGAAGGTTAAATCCAAAAGTACAATTTTTTATATTTCATGAATTCTTAAAATATTCGTGCAACTTTTGCTTTGTATTTTTTATTAGATGGTCTATGAATCCACCGAGATGAAAAGAAGCAAATTTAATTTTACATAAATTTACTTTTTAAAAGCAAAAATATTAATTGAACATTAAATTTTAAATATTTTAACCCCCTACTGATGAATGCAAATTAATATTCATATGACCCTCATTTAAATAAACATTACCTCTTGACCCTCATTTAAATAAATATTTCTAACAGTAAAAGATTGCAGCTGCACATCTTAGTAAAACCAGCTGCAACTTCTAGTAAAACCAGCTGCCTGATCATTAACTGACCCACCAGGGTCAGGATAAGTCCTTTGGGCTAAAAGAAATGACCGGCCCGATATGACCAACATACAAAACAATGACTGTGGAATAATTACGGTTTCACTACACCACAAATCGGACTGACAGACATTTAATTCTAGCAGGAAACCTTCAATTGTTCTCCGTGAAAATAGCCCGTGACGGGCCCCAAGCCAAGTGGAGGTATTCCTGGGTGCATAGCCTGCATGTCAGCCCCATATTGTCGGGCGCCATTGTAAGGGTCATGCAATTCAGACCATGTGGAGATATTCAGGAGTCTCTCTACCAGAATTGATCGGTGTGTCATTCATTAAATTTAGATCACTTTAAGTGTGAAGGTCTGTGGTTTTATTTGTGGCGATAATTTCATGAGGTCATCGATGCCAATTTTAATCAATGGGTTCAAATAGTGAAATTATTAAATTGATTTATATCTAAGGTTGTCAAGTGTCAAATTTAATTTGGAGATGTTTATCTGGGTATGGGGGTTATTCTCAGTATGAACTGTTGAGGTCAATTTAATTATGGGTTATTAACCACAGCTATTTATATGTACTGTTAAACTGCCAGGCATTTCTATTACCAGGATGTGAATAATTTGAAAATTAAAATATCCTACCGGTACCTTGGAAAATTCTTTATATTACTAACATTAGGATATTTTACTATACTAGAAGTGGTCTTATTTGAAAAATATAATTTTTATGTATTCAGACCTGTAATATTGATATGATTTGAGTATTAAACATCTCTTTTTTAATTAAAAGGCTAACACAATATGGGGGAAAGTGCTTTAAAAAAAAGTATTACCATAGCTGTATATTCAAAATATTTTCCTTTTTTTTTAGGTACATTGTATTTTTTTTAAATTGTATTCTTTTTATATTACTAAATTCCTTGATGAAGCTCCTCAAAACAACTAAATATAAGTTTCACCTAGACTTTAGAAACTTTAGAGGAAATGGTGAAAGTAAATTATTTGCATAGCAATCTAACAGATTAGTGTTGTACTTGTAAATTGCAATGGAGTCACTGAAATCCTAGCTATACCTTTACATATTCCAGATATTTAGACTTGCTGAGTTATCTCCCTGCTGAATTAGCCACAGGCACCACTCTTTATGGCATCTCTGGTTGCCTCCAGCATGGAGAGAGTTAACTGTTTATTACAAATACAGTAGACCTCGCATATAACGAACTCATTGATACCGGCTATTTCTGTCCGTTATATGCAAAGTCCGTTATACGCATATGCCGCAATTAGCGTTAGACGGGACCTTGGACTTCAAATTCAGTCCGTTATATGCGAGGTCCGGTTTATCCGAGGCCGGTATATCCGAGGTCTACTGTATGCTGAATAGAACTATTTGCATAATTTGGGTGAGAATTACTTCTTGTCAAAGACGTTTGGAAGCGACAATTTTATTTAAAAAAGTAAAGAAAAACATTAAAATATTTTTTGGGTTAAATTTGCCACAAAACCTCTTTGACAAGGACTATATTATGAGAATGAGATCTGTAAGTTCCAGCCAACCATCATCAAAAACTCCCCAGTGTGTATCAGCGAGCAATCTGATCTGAGTCTTCCACTAAATGTCCTCCACATATACCGATTGCCGTCCATTTATTTAACAATTTAATCACAGGGCCCAGAATGACCAAAGTCACTGTGCACAGATCTCAAGTTTTACAGCTCTCGTCGAGGATGCCCATTTGCCCATCAAGCTGTCTATTTGTCCCATAAAGTGACCATTTCATGGTCAAATTCTTCTGTCTCCGCTGAAATAACTGAACTAACTACATCCCACCCAAGCTGTCAAGAATCAAAGCTCACACAGGCCTAGCTACTGTATTTGAGGTGAAAGAAACAAATAGACCAGAAATACAATTGTATGGTTTGCAAAAGTAGCAAAATACGCTAAAAAGACAACAGATAAGACTGATTGCACTCTATAAGAATATCTTGCAACTCTATAAGAATTATTGCAACTCTATAAGAATATCTTGCAACTCTATAAGAATATCTTGCAACTCTATAAGAATGATTGCAACTCTATAAGAATATCTTGTAACTCTATAAGAATGATTGCAACTCTATAAGAATATCTTGCAACTCTATAAGAATATCTTGCAACTCTATAAGAATATCTTGCAACTCTATAAGACTGATTGCAACTCTATAAGATTGATTGCAACTCTATAAGAATGATTGCATCTATAAGAATGATTGCAATTCTATAAGAATATCTTGCAACTCTATAAGAATATCTTGCAATCATGTAGAAAATAGTGCATGTAAGAGATGATGATTCTTCAACCTTCTCCATGCTGGAGGCAACTGGAGATGCCCAATAAGTTGTGTCTATGTGTAAAACAACAGATGGTTAACCCTCTCCCTGCTGAAGGCGACTTAAGTTGCCCGATCAGATGCAGAAATAGAACACAGGCCCCGCCAACCGATTGGAACCCTGGCTACTTCTAAACCGATAGTCACGCCACGGTTCCAATCGGTTGGGGGGCCTGGAACACTTTGATTTTATTCAGCAGGGAGAAGGTTAAAGGAGCCCAGAAATTCCTGAGTATGATGAGTGTTTCTCATGTAGGAAATGGCATAACTAAGGTAACATTATCTCCAATCGAGCATATGGCACCATTCTTTCTGAATCAATAGTTAATATCTTTCTAAAAGAACTTTTAAAAATCTAATTCTTAAATACAGTATAAACCAAACATTATTCCATTCTTTCTGAATCGATCTTTCCTTTGTGAAAACTTAAGAATTTACTTCTTTTACTTGCAGAAACTTTTTATTTTAAAAGATGCTATCAATGTTTATCAGGACAACACAAGGATTAATTAAAGCTACAAGATATCCTGTTTTGGTCGTCACCCTGTATCCAAACCCTGTACAGTGATGCTAATAGTACCATTAGCCCATTAATAGCCCAATAATCCCAAATCTGTGTAAATTAGAGCTCATCCTTCCTTTAACATCCCTTAATCCTCCGACATTTAAAACTGCTTATCTACGGCATCATGAACCATCCCCTCCTCGGCAATGATAACAAGATACCTCACGCTAATGCTGATTATAAAGTTACATTTCTTCATTAAGTCTCTCTAAGCCTAATTTCCTTAAAAACAACAACTTATCAGACATCTATCAAAGCTAAAGTGGAACATGTAAATCCCAGATACTCGCTAATTCCTGTACCCATCCGAATCATTAAGTCCATCCATTCAAATAAGATGCTCATTTATCAGACAGCAACCACAAATTAGTTCACGGAAGAGCAAACCTAGTTTTTCTCTTTATATTATCCCAAAACTTATACAAGACTTCAAATCCTAGCATTCAGTTTCATCATCTCTATTTGATACTTTCTACCACAGACGCCCACTGGAACAAGTCCAGACTTGTTCCTCACACTACATCCCCATGTCCATGATCCCTTGCTCATTATCAATCCAGATTCAGGGCCCTGGGCCCAGTTCAAGCATGACTTGACAGTAATTACAAGGAGCTGTTGATGTATATTCCTCTTGACCAGCAGTGGTCAGTATCTTGTCCAGTGGCAGCCATTGCCTAATCTAAGATGGACAGTCCTGATATAATGGGGGAATGTTATATATTAATGTCACTCAGAATCATCATTAGGGATTGGTCCAACTGTGTGGACACTTGGAACCAAGGGGAGATAACTGCTTGTCATATATCCTCATGGGAGGGTAGAGTAATTGCTAATCATAGTTCAGCATCACCACCATCTTTCTCTGCTGGATTAGGCACAGGCACAGCTCTTTAGCACTGTTTAGAGCATCTCTGGTTGCCTCCAGCATGGAGAGGGTTAAAATAATGCCATGTTAACCCTCTTCCTGCTGGATTAAGTACAGGCACTGTTTTTAGGGCATCTCCAGTTGCCTTCAGCATGAAGAGGGTTAAAGGGCAGTACCCGTGGCTAATCCAGCAGGGAGAGGGTTAAAGCATCACCAGTCACCATCAGTGCTAGCTTTTATTAATTTGATTTGTTTTATATAGGGGGCGTCAGTAGTGGGGGTAGCCCCCGGAAGTCAGTTTCACAATGAGGCTCCCACCATTACTTTCACGCCCTATTATAAAGTAGGGTTTGGAGCTTACAATATTAATTATTTTACTTATATATTACGGCTTGTCAGCATAGCCATAAGGCAGGTTGAAATCGGCAACATTTGTTGTACTGAATGTTGCAGTAAACCTGCGAATACCAGCTGGTATGGCTTTATAATCAATTGAATTCTTGTTGTGAAACTATGGTTTGAAAGCTTATAGAGCAGTTTAGAGCAGGAGGAAACCCGTAACATCCATATAGTGCTGAATATTACAGTAAATCTGCGAGCATTAAATGGTACAGCTTTGTAATAATTGAACTCTTTATTACGTGTTGTGAAATAATTTTTTGAAGCCAATATGTTCTAGAACCATTGGTTTCCTTTCAGACATCGAACCCTATCCTAGTCACTGAACCCTATCCTAGTCATCAAACCCTATCCTAGTCATCGAACCCTATCCTAGTCATCAAACCCTATCCTAGTCATCGAACCCTATCCTAGTCATCGAACCCTATCCTAGTCACCAAACCCTATCCTAGTCACCAAACCCTATCCTAGTCATTGAACCCTATCCTAGTCATCAAACCCTATCCTAGTCATCGAACCCTATCCTAGTCATCGAACCCTATCCTAGTCCACCGTGACACTGGGTGAATCAACCTTATCCACAGTCAGATAAACTGGGTTTTCTCTCAGGAATTCTCCACAGATAAGCAAAGTCCCAAAGAGTCCCCCTGGCACCCTCGCCCTCTGATTGGTCAAGACATTTTCAGTAATTGCCCAGTTAGGCGAAGCTCCAGGTTGCGATGAACATTTAGGCTTTAGTTCCACTCATTATCTATCACATTTATCTCCTAGAATAGCCTGTGGGTGACTAAGCAGGATGTACCAAATATGGGCTTTAGGACCCAATGTTCTGACATCTTAGGTCATTATGGTGAATTACCAGGGTTCTGTAATAAACCCTTTTCAGAGCGTTGCATAATTATGTTTTCTTCCCTTTAAGGAGTTTTCAATCCATGATTTAGTAAATACAAAACAGAAATGTCCTGTTACGTAACAGTGGAGACTTAAATTTCAGACATAATGGAGAAAGTTGGTGAATCTTTGGTTTTATTTATTGTTCAGAATGTTGTGTAACTGATTGAGGTGTATGATGATTACGAACTTTGATTTAATTCAGAGGAATTGGAATTTTTCCATTAAATTGTGTTAAATAAATGTTAAATTCCATGGTTATGTAAGATTATTTTCCTTCAAGAAAACAACATCGCTGTTGATTGCAATTGACGTCTTTGGTTAGAGTTCCTGTATGTCGTCCATTGGGTAGGATTTTGTGTTTAAGAATTGGGGACAAATTGCCACCGTGGCGTGTTTCAGTGACTTATGCAAGGTTGAATGCATTGCAGGAGCTTAACTTCCAATGATTGCAATTATAAACTACTCGGATTGCAATTATAAACTCCTCAGAATGCTTCCCACAAAGCACTGCACCTCAGGTTTTTAATTGTCGTGGTGTCACAGAGAAAGTTTTGACATTTCTTCATAATCTGACAGAAAACAAGTTTGTAGTTTTCAGGATTTGTTGACAAAAACGGTTCAAAATAATTTGTTAATTCTGTGTGATTGTTTGGGATTAACTTCAGCAACAGCTGGTGATGGTTATACACATGTGTGAGAATCTTATAGTACATTAAGTGACATATTATTGAACATATTGAAAGATATGGGGGGAGGAGGGGGGGGGTATGTTATTTTAGCATTGGTTTGCGGATTCTTAGGACTTGGAAATTAAGCTAACCGATAAATGGAATTCAGTCCAACAAATGATATATAAAATTACTGTTTTTCTTTAAAGTTGAATTCATTTATATTTTGTACACTATCTGATACTGCTTCATGTGGTAGGTAATCCCTGTGAAATGTTGTCCATTATCTTCTTGAATGTCAGAAATACAGTAGATATCGTGAAGAAATGCTAGAAAATATTTTCTTCTCTTCTACTTTTTATTAAAAAAAAATATTTTTAATGGGAGGGTGGAGTTCAAACTCTCATAGTGCTATGATAATTATGTGGAATAACACCAAAAGGTTATGCAAATTGATATGAGTAAAACCAAAGTGTATATGCCTATAAATGCTGATGAGCACTGTTACCGTTGTCCATGATCCTATTCTCAATATTGCTGCCAATCACAAACAAATATGGACAGGTGACAGAAAACAACATTTTATTAGTAAAACATGTCTACAGTTACATGAGTATAATTGTTTATCAACATTTTCATTCTGTAATCAATTTCATGACATATTGCTGCCAATCGCTGTCAAACAAACAAAAAATCGCATAATAAAATTGGTCACATTTTCCTCACACTGGTACTACTCTTTCGTCAGCTGAAATTGATCAAAATGTTCACCCTGTAATCAATTTCATGTCATACTGCTGCCAATCACAAAAAATCTCATAGCAAAAATTGGTCACATTGTTCTCACTCTGGTACTACTCTTTCGTCAGCTGAAATTAATCAAAATGTTCACCCTGTAATCAATTTCATGTCATACTGCTGCCAATCACAAAAACATCTCATAGCAAAAATATTGGTCACATTTTTCTCACTCTGGTACTAAACTCTTTGGTCATCTGATGGCCACTGACACTGGACAATACAATGCTCTTGACCATCCAAAGTCAGTGGTGTGGAAGTTATCTGTGGAAGTGCTGACAGGTGACACTCCGAGATCTGTAGTTGATGAGCTAAGATTGGACACCTAAAGCAGGATGTTTGTCATTTGGTGTGAACACACAATATAGCGAGTGGCAACATATGTACACATCACATGAAGGTGATATCTATAGACACTGGCACCGCAGTGAGGTGATATGTACATGAACTCACAGACCATAGTAACAGCTTGACAAGAAGCATGTAAGTTTACAATAATGATTGACAGATTACTGTAAATCACGAAAATTAATGCGTCACTAATTTAATGCGACCTCTAGATTTTAGACGTAAATGCGACGCCAATAAAATGCGAACGGCCA